>JAJOOS010003266.1:0-48627 GCA_029582725.1 Solanum chiquidenum | reverse complement strand
GAATTCGGATCACCAAAAATCCAAGGACTATAGCACAGGAAAATCGGCAAAATGGGGCTTTACCTACTTTGGGGCTCGTTTTAATATGAAAATTAGCCTGTTTTCCCATCGTGACCAACTAGCTCCATTTCTAAGGTCTTAACGACGTCAATGAAAAATTTTGGCAAAAAAATCCAGAATTCTGGATCACCAAGAATCCATTGACTATAGCACACGAAAATCGGCAAAATCGGGATTTACCTGCTTTGGGGCTCGTTTGAACTTGAAAATGGGTCCGTTTTCCCATCAGGATCAACTGGCTCCATTACTAAGGTCTTAACAGACGTACATGAAAATTTTTGGAAAATAAAAATCTGGAATTCAGGATTACCAAAAATCTATGGACAATAGCACACGAAAATCAGCAAAATGGGGGTTTACCTGCGTTGGGGATCGTTTTAACTTGAAAATATGTGTGTTTGCCCATAGGGACCTACTAGCTCCATCACTAAGGTCTTAGTGAACGTCCATGAAAAATTTCGACAAAAAAAATGCGGAATTTTGGATCACCAAAAATCCATGGACTACAGCAAAAGAAAATCGACAAAATGGGAGTTTACCTGCTTTGGGATCGTTTAAACTTGAAAATTGCCATGTTTGCCTGTCGGGACAAACTGGTTCAATTACTAAGGTCTTAAAATACGTCTATGAAAAATTTCGGCAAAAAAATATTGGATATCTGGATCACCAAAAATCGAGGGACTATAGAACACAAAAATTGGTAAAATGGGGTTTTACCTACTTTAGGGCTCGTTTGAACTTGAAAGTAGGCTCAATTGCCTATCAGGAGAAACTGGCTCCATTCCTAAGGTCTTAACAGACATCCATGAAGAAATTTGGCCATAAAAATTGGAATTTTGGATCACCAAAAGTCCATGGACTATAGCACACAAAAATTGGCAAAATGGGGATTTACTTGCTTAGGAGTTCGTTTGAACTTGAAAATGACCTGTTTTCCCATTTGGGACCAACTAGCTCCATTGTTAAGGTCTTAGAAGACGTCCATTAAAAATTTCGGCAAAAAACAATCTAGAATTCCGAATCACCAAATATCCATGGACTATAGAGCACACGAAAATCGGTAAAATTAGGGTTTCCAGTTTTGCAAATCATTTTCTAGTTTAGCAATCTTAGTGGCTTGAGAAGATAAATTGATATTATTATAAATCTGCTTTTAATTATTTACATATTGGTTTGGTGCAAGTTGTTGTTAAGCCTTTGTTTAGAAAAGGACTTGATATTCCTGTTTGTGTCATCCTTAGAGATTGCAGATTTTTGAATTTTGATGATTCGTTGTTAGGAGTTTTGCAGAGTAACCTAGCTGATGGGCCGGTTTACTTTAATTTTTATCCTAACTTTTCTCTTGACATTAATGACCCTAATGTCATGGGTTCTTTGACTCTTAGCGTCAAAACCAAAAATCTGAACAGTAAAGTCAATACTCGCGAGATAACTATTATTTCTCGCATCTATTATAGGCTTATGAAAACCACTCTTGCTCCCAAAGCTTGTAATGAGAGTCTGAAAGGTGAGACTATACTTATGGAAGTCAACCATGAACATAGTTCTATATTTGTTCCTCGTCTACTCAATTGGAAAGATATACTCTCCAGTAATGATTAGCGTTTTGAAAATATAACTCAACCTTTTGCGTCTCATTCTGAAAGATCTCAGATTGAAAGAGTCATTCAGTTTCCCGATGGGTCGATCGAACTCAAATTTATTAACAATTCAGCTAGGAGATCTTCCTCGTATTGAAGGTCATCTTTGTCTGGTCCTTCTACTTCGTGTCCCTCGAGACCCGTTCCCAGACCACCTTCTTCTTCAAAAACTCCGGAGGAAGCAGAAGATAATGTCATTTTTGTTGTTGACAACAGCAAAGGTAAGGTCACAACAGTACACTTTTCAGGAGACATTCCTAAAGTGTTTTATCAGGATCTTCCTGGCAGTCCATCAACAAGTGAGATGGAATCAGCAGAAAAAAAACCTGCATGGCTTGGAATGCTTAAGACAGGTAAAGTCTTTGAGCCTAATCCAAACATATTGCATGACCAATGGACTCATCCGGATAATCAGGTAAGGAGAAATTGGTATGTTGCTACCTTTACCCTTCCTCAAAGAGAATCCTTTAGAGATTTATGGATGGCTGATATAAGAATGATCGGTTGTGAAATCGAATTCTTTAAATGGTTTGAAATGACATGTAGAATTGAAAATTCAACTAAGTCATTACAAGTTATCATTAATAAATGGTATACTACTTCCAATAAGATTATTGAATCTATTACTCCTCTACTTGAAGGAATTAACATCCCTATTGCAGGAACTGTAATCAAAGCTTCTCCTTTCAAAGAGAAAAGTGATAAGACTAATGCTTTACTCACTGTTGCAGACATTGATAGAGTAGTAGAACAAAATAACTACTCAAACCAAATTCTTCATGTCATCTCCAGATCAATAGAAGATACTAAACCTACTATTAGTAGAAGACCAACCCTGACTTCTACTTCATCCAACCATAATATTGAACCCAACCAAGGATTCAAACTCCCAGAATTTTCCAAAGGAAAATTCCCTAAATTATCTGACACCTTTGAAGTCACCGGAAATATCATTGATAAAATCAATGAACAACTTAATAATTTCAAAGTTTCCACAAAAGAGGAAAAAACCCCAAAAAAGGTTTCTACCCTTCAAGAGAAATCTATCCTACTCCAAAAGCTATCCAATGGTCATTTTCATAACATGAAAAATTACCATAACAAACCCTCCTTCCCAGACTTGCAATATGAGGAAAATACATTCTTATCTACTTCTTCTCATGAAGGAAGGAGCATTACTGAATGGAATATTGATGATCTTGTAGAGCATCAAATTTACAACAAGCTCCATGAAATGGGAGTCGCTATCACTGCATAAAAAATGCAAGGTTATGCAGACAAGGAAGCGGCTACTATAATTGCTGCAGGTTTCACCGGTATGTTGAAACATTGGTGGGACAACTACTGCAATGATGAGACTAAGCATCTAATCATCAATGCCACAGCAACAGAAACAGTTGTTAAAATTGAAGGAAGCACTCAGTCAACTTCCCAAGTTACTAGGGAAGATACATGTGCAACTCTCTTTTATCATATAACTAAGCACTTCATTAGCGAACCAAAGTTATTTCAAGATATGATTCTTCAAATCCTGAACAATCTCAGCTGTCCAAATTTAGATGGTTTCATTCATTATAAACATGCTTTTCTCAGCAAAGTCATTCTTCATTCAGATTGTCATTTCGACTTCTGGAAGGAACGTTTCATCAGTGGTTTACCTCCCCTCTTTGCTGATAAAGTAAGGACAAAGATTCAGAATCGCAATGATGGTCGTATTCCTTACAGTAATCTGACCTATGGTGATTCAGTAAGCACCATTAACATTGTAGGGCTTTACCTTTGCACAGATATCAAGTTGAAGCATCATCTTAAGAAAGAACAGTCATCTTCTAGGAGAAAACTTTGAAGTTTTTGTCGAGACTTTGGCTTTATCACTCCCCCTGATAAAGTGAAAAAGGACAAGAAGGAAAATAAGTCTCATAGGAAGAAATCTCGATGAAAATATGATTCTACCAAACCTAGAAGAAATAAATCTAGGTCCAAGAGACCTAAAGATGCAAAAACGGATATTTGTTAGGCATGTGGCAAAACAGGTCACAAAGTTAATGAATGTTGATCTAAACCCAAGAAGAAGAATATCAATCTTCTTAATATGGACGAAGAAACAAAGGGTAAACTCCTTGTAATTCTTGATGAACCTTTTTCTGAATCTTCAGATACATCTGATGAATACAGTGATGATAAAGACATTGATCTGTATTATGAATCAAATGTTAGTCAATCAGGAAAAGATTGCACTTGTACTGAAGCATTTGTTCTTGCGACAATATTTCTCAAAATATCAGAGTACTTTCAGACCATTCGAAAGAAGCTCTCTTTGATGTTATTCACAATATAGATGATGATGAGGCTAGGAATCATTTCCTCGTAGAACTCAAAAACATCATTCTCAACACGGACAAGCCTAAATCCCGTCCAATTGTTGAACCATTCAGCATGAAACAAATTATGAGTCGCTCAGATAGCCATTCTGAACATTCCATATCTGATCTTCGTCAGGAAGTATCAAGTCTCATGGAAGAAATTAGAGATATCAAATCTCGACTAGGAAAAGTCGAAATGGATGTTCTTACTAACCAGGTCCTCAAGAAGGCCACTCTACAGGAACCAGATTTCAACCATAGATCTACACAAGATAATGAAGTTGACTCGATTAACAATGATCATCTGGTTGAACCAATGGTCACTAATACCGGTAATAATCCTTCTACCTCGATAGATCCAGGAGTAACGGTAATTTCTTCAGTTAGACCACATAGTCATCATATTCCAATTAAGATTGTTGTTAATAAACATTTTGTGATTAACAAAATTGCTTCACTTGACAGTGGTGCAGATCGTAACTGCATAGTAAAAGGTATTGTTCCTACAAAGTATTTGCAGAAAAGTACTTCAAAATTATATTCCGCTACAGGAGAACCTTTAAAAAATATATTATAAGCTTTCTAAAGCTCATATTTGCAATAATGGCATTTGTTTAACAAATGATTTTGTTATTACTGAAGATATCATCCTTGGAATATATTTTATCACTCAGTTAAAACCTTATTTTACTGATTTAAATGGTATTAATACTTCTATACTTGGAAATGATTTACATTTTCCTTTTGTCAAAACTCCTTCACAGGATGAAAGTAATTTCATCAGGGAAAATATTGTTTTCCGTATTAATAACCTTTCACAACATATCACCTTTTTAAAAGATGAGATTTGTGTGAAGAAAATCGAACAGATTTTAAAACCCCCAGAGATGGGTACTAAGATAGCCAATCTTCAGAAGAGATTTGAACAAGAAACATGTTTTGATTTTCCAAATGCTTTTTGGGAACGCAAAAAACATATTGCTGACTTACCATACATTGAAGGATTCAATGAATCGGCTATTACCACTAAGGCAAGGCCCATTCAGATGAATCATGAGATGATGGAATTTTGTAAGAAAGAGATTGACACTCTTATGAAAAATAAGATTATCAGAGTTTCTAAATCACCTTGGAGTTGTTCTGCTTTCTACGTTAATAAAAAAGCGGAGAAAGAAAGAGGAGCGCCAAGACTGGTAATCACTTATAAACCTTTAAACTCCATTGTGAAATGGATCTGAGACCCCATACCTAACAAAAGAGACCTTTTAAAAAGGACTTTCAAAGCTAATGTTTATAGCAAGTTTGATATGAAATCGGGTTTTTGGCAAATTCAGATTTCAGAAAAGGATAAATATAAAACTTCTTTCAACCCCCCTTTTGGACAGTATGAATGGAATGTAATGCCTTTTGGGCTAAAGAATCCCCCTTCAAAATTTCAAAATATCATGACTTCCATTTTTAATGATTATTCTTATATGTCAATAGTTTATATAGATGATGTGCTGATCTTTTCAGAGAATATTGATTCTCATATTAAACATCTCAACACATTCTTCAAGATTGTTAAGAATAATGGCTTAGTTGTCAGTGCCAAGAAAATGGTTCTATTACAAACTACCATTAGGTTTCTAGGACATGATCTTTATCAAGGTTCTTACAAACCTATTTGCAGGGCCATTGAGTTCTCATAAAAGTTTCCTAATGAAATCATTGATAAAACCCAACTCCAAAGGTTCTTAGGAAGCCTGAATTATGTAGTTGATTTTATTCCAAAAGTTAGACATGTTTGCAAGCCTTTATATAAAAGACTTAGAAAAAATCCAGTTCCATGGAGTACTGAACAAATCCAGGCTATCATTCGTGTCAAGGCTTTGGTCCAAAATATTACATGCTTAGGAATCCCCAACCCTGATGCATTTATGATTGTTGAGACTGATGCGTCTGATGCAAGTTATGGAGGAATCCTTAAACAAAAGATAGATCTTGAATCTATAGAGCAACTTGTTCGTTTTACATCCGGAATCTGGAATTCCGCACAGAAAAATTATTCTACTGTTAAAAAATAAGTTTTGTCTATAGTGTTATGTATCACTAAATTTCAAGACGATCTTGTTAACAAAGAATTTTTTACTCAGAGTAGATTGCATATCTGCTAAAGAAATTTTACAAAAAGATGTAAAGAACCTTGTTTCAAAACAAATCTTTCCTAGATGGCAAGCTCTACTATCAAGCTTTGATTTTGAAATAAATATTATTAAAGGAGAAAATAATTCCCTCCCAAATTTCTTAACAAGACAATTTTACAGGGTAACAATGAGACCCAGCATGAGGCCTTTGAAGCCTGAAGCATCCCAGGAGAATCAACAAATGGCTAGATCATTTGATATTCCAACCACAGGGTTATTCCATCTCAGTCCAATCGTTCCTCAAAGAGCAAATATTATTATTGATAAAGGGTTCCAGAACAGGTACACTACCTTGGCTGATTACCCAAAGTTGGAGGTAAAACCTCCTACTAAATTAATCAGTCAAAAGATTGAACAAGGATCAACGTCCTCTTCGGTCCAAACCAAAGAGAGTTATACAATGAAGGCCCCCGAGACCTTTGCTCAGGTGGTAAAACCACTAACAGGAAACAATCTTGATACAATTTCAACAAAAGAAGAATTTGAATTCTTAACCAAACAAGCTTTACCAATCATGGCCATTGACAAACAATACGAGGGAGCTCATGTTTCCAGTCTAATCAAGCCAGTTTATATTAACAACAGTTTTGTGGATACAAATAATCCACTTAAAACACAAAGGTATTTTGAAGCTATTCTAGTAGACACGAAGTCTATTGTTATTGAGCTTACCATGAGTGATAAGAATCTGGAATATATCAGCTATTCCATATTCACAATTAAGAGGGCTTTATCGCGATCAAAATAGTACGCAGATCACCTCCTTACCCCTATTGCACTATCGATGCCTCATAAGCCTCAAACTTATAATTGGCATGATTATAAAAATACATGGTTCAATTTTATGTACATTAGACCAGGTCATACTTGGTTCATCAAATATTGTCCAAACATGGCCAAAGCAGTTATTCCCAGGTGGTTCTACGAATGGTGGAACTATTTTGGAGGAAATAAGAATATTCTCCCACAACAGTTTCTCAGTAGGTTTGAAGAGTTTCAAATCAAGGAAGAAATCTCCACACTACCAGAGCACATTAAAATGTGAAAATATTTTATAAAGAAAAGGATTTCTTATATATTATCATGGAATTTTGCGAAGACAGATTCAGACAGGATTAAATATCTTTCCAAAGAAATCAAAATTCAAGGATGGGTTCCCAAAGTGGTATCCAAATCACCAGTCAAAGTATTGCCCAAAGCAGCCACAATATCACCATCAAAGAATGTATTAAAAGAAAGATTGAAGAAAGCTCTTGAAAAAATGGATGATGATCAGTCCAGTGAAGAAGACATTATGCTTCTGCTAGAAGAATTCACATATAAAAATGACAATGGAGACATGCTAGACCCTAGTGGGATAGATGTAGCTTATCTTGACTCTTATTAAGAACAGGGGAATGACCTTTGAGAAAAGTAAAGGTTCAAAGAACCGGAACTACTTTTCCAAAAGGCAACTTCCTGTTCCTAGAAGGAATCTTGAAAAGAGGTCTCTTATTAAAAGAAGACAACTCACCTACCTTCTTTTAAAAAGAAGATTACTATTTCACCCACTCAACAACTTTATCAAAAGCAGCTACTCCATTATCTATGGTCGGCCTTATCGTAACCATCCACTTGTATGCCTTGGATGAAAGGGCATCAATTCTTTCTCCTATATAAGGGGACTTTCCATTATGTTAGAGGCATCAGATTTTTTACTATCAATCTTCTTAAAACCTCCCTTGTAATATTATCTTTTAATATTATCGTTCTATGTATCCTATGTTTGAAGTTGTGCAATAAAATATCAGTTTCTTGTAAGTCTTCTTTAAATTCTGCATTATTACTTAAGATCATTTTATTGGTTAAAAAGAATAATGGGTCTCTTAGAATGAGCATGATTATCTTCAATTGAATAAAGTGACCATCAATAATAAGTATCCTCTTCCGAGAATTGATGATTTGTTTGACCAACTTCAATGGGATAGCTATTTCTCTAAGATTGATCTTCGTTCGGGTTATCACCAATTGAGGGTGAGAGGGGTTGATATTCCTAAGATGGCTTTTTGAATTTGAAATAGCCATTATGAATTCCTAGTGTTGTTGTTTGGGTTGGCTAATGCTCCGGTGGCGTTTATGGACTTGATGAATAGAGTGTTTAGGCAATACCTAGACATGTTTGTGATTGTGTTTATCGATGATATTTTTATCTATTCGAAGAGTGAAAATGAACATGTGGACCATTTGAGAATTGTGTTGCAAGTTCTTAAGGGCCAACAAAAATTTGCAAAGTTTAGCAAGTGTGAACTTTGGTTAAGGTCTGTAGCTTTCCTTGGTTATATTGTGTCAAGCAAAGGTATTGAGGTAGATCCTAAGAAGACGGATGCAGTCAAGAGTTGACCTAGACCTCTAACACATTCTGACATTAGAAGCTTTTTGGGTTTCGCCGATTACTATAGGAGGTTTGTTGAGGGGTTTTCCTCCATTGCTTCTCTTTTGATAGCTTTGAATCAAAAGAAGGATAAGTTTGAGTTGTCGGAGGCTTGTGTGAAAGGCTTCCAAGAGTTGACAAATAGACTTACATCCACTCTAGTGTTGACCTTACCGGAGGGTACGGATGATTTTATAGTGTATTGTGATGCCTCTAGAGTGGGGTTGGGATGTGTGCTCATGCAAAGAAGTAAAGTGATTGCCTATGCTTCAAGGCAACTTAAAGTTCATGAGAAGAATTATCCGACTCATGATCTTGAATTAGCAGCGGTTGTGTTTGACTTAAAAATATGGAGGCATTATTTGTATGGGGTCCTTGTGGATGTTTTCACCGATCATAAGAGTCTTCAATATGTGTTTAGTTAAAAGGACTTGAATCTTCGCCAACGAAGGTGGTTAGAATTATTAAAGGATTATGACATGAGTGTCCTTTACCACCCCGGCAAAGCTAATATTGTAGCGTACACACTTAGTAGATTGTCCATGGGTAGTGTGGCTCATGTAGAGGAAGAAAAGAAAGAATTGGTTCATGAGGTGCATAGATTGGTCCGACTAGTTGTCCAACTAGTGGATTCCACCAAGGGTGGTGTCATGGTCCATAATGGCTCAGAATCATCCTTTTTTATGGATGTGAAGTCTAAACAAGGCCTTGATCCTATATAAGTTGAGTTGAAAGAGTCGGTACTCAAGAAGTCCGTTGAGGCTTTCTCCCAAGGGGGAGATGGGGTGCTTAAGTACCAAGGTCGGTTATGTGTTCTGAATGTTGATGGTTTGAGGGAATAAATTTTAGAAGAAGCTCATAGTTCTCGGTATTCTATTCATCTAAGAGCCACCAAGATGTACCATGATCTACGAGAAGTATATTGGTGGAATGGTATGAAGAAAGATATCGCGGGATTTGTAGCCAAATGTCTTAATTGTCAACAAGCTAAGGTTGAGCATCAAAGGTCGGGAGGATTGTCCCACGATATAAGTATTCCCACTTGGAAGTGGGAAGATGTAAATATGGACTTTATAGTGGGTTTGCCTCGCACCCAAGGCAACATGATTCTATTTGGGTCATTATAGATCGGATGACAAAATCAGCCCACTTTATCCCCGTCAAGGTTTCTTTTTCGGTGGAAGGCTATGCCAAGTTGTATATAAGAGAGATAATGAAGTTGCATGGGGTTCCTTTATCAATTATTTTGGATCGGGGTACTCAATTTACTTCACACTTTTGGAAGTCATTCCAAAAAGGGCTTGGTACTAAGGTTAAGCTTAGCACGACTTTTCATCCCCAAACCGATGGGCAAGCGGAGCGTACCATCCAAACATTGGAAGATATGTTAAGGGCATGTGTTACAGACTTCAAGGGTAATTGGAATGACCATTTGCCATTAATAGATTTTGCCTACAATAATAGCTATCACTCAAGTATCGGTATGGCTCCCTTTGAAACCTTATATGATAGGAGATGTAGGTCTTTCATTAGTTGGTTTGACGTAGGTGAAATTGCTTTAATAGGTCCTGAATTGGTTTATGAAGCCATTGAGAAAGTTTGGCTTATTAGAGAAAGGTTGAGAATGGCTCAAAGTAGACAAAAGTCTTTATGCCGATGTGAGAAGAAGGGATCTAGAATTTGAAGTTAATGATTGGGTCTATTTGAAAATCTCACCCATGAAGGATGTGATGAGATTTGGCAAGAAAGGGAAACTTAGTCCCCGATATGTTGGCCCATATCAAATTTTGAAACGTATTTGGAAGGTTGCCTATGAGTTGGATTTGCCAAATGAGTTGTCCCCAGTTCATATGGTATTTCATGTTTCTATGCTTAAGAAGTGTATTGGAGATCCGGCATCCATTATTCCCCTAGAAGGGTTGGGAGTTGACGAAAGTCTTTCATATGAAAAGGTTCATGTAAAGATCCTAGACCGGTAAGTCAAGAGATTGAGAAACAAGGAAATAGCTTCCGTGAAGGTTTTATAGAGAAATCATTTAGTTGAGGGTTGAGGGTGCTACTTGGGAGGTCGAGGCCGATATGAAGTCTCGATATCCTCATCTCTTTCCTTAAACTCATATTCAAGCTTGAGGTAAGTAGTTCCTCTTGAGTTTTAGTGATTTGGGAGTCATGTGTGGGATTTGTGTTTTTCCATGATTTCCTTATGTTATGCATGTTCTTGATGAAATTCATGTTTAGTAAGAAAATGAGTTTTTATGATTGACTTTCCTCATGTTGTTGTGCATTGAGTATGAGTTGCCTATGAACTTCATGAGATGAATTGATGAACATGCTTTAGTGTGCTTTTGAGAGTAATTGTATATTGGCTCCATGATATTTTGTTGAGCATGCTTTTAGTTGGATAAGGTAATTCCTTCTATGAATATGAGAAATGTTGAAATTTCATGCATAATGGGTTGTTAGATGAACTTCCTACTTCCTTGTTTTGCATTGATTATGTTTGAGATGGAGTTGAAGTTTCCTCCTTTGAATTGTGCATTATTTTGATGTTTCATGCATGATGGGCTCCTAGTCTTGAGTTTTTACTTCCGTATGGTGTCTAGATTGTCATTCGAGGACGAATGGTCACAAGGGGGAGATATTGTAACACTCCGGAAACTAGTAGGCTAAACTAGAACTTAACATGAGGGTTAGAGTCGTAAACATACCTCACTGTACCTAAAAATATAGGGTTTCATGTTAGAACATCAAGGTACGACCCCTAAGGACCAACCATGGGTCCTTGAGGAGAACCCCTAGAAGACTGCATGGCAGTGACCCACGGAGGGGACTCACATCTCGTGGGTCAGCCCACGCCCTGTGGGTGAGGGGTCGTGGGTCAAGGCCTCAGAAAGAGGCTCTCTGAACCTCCACCCACGATTCACCAGCACGCCACGTGGGTCCATCCATGGCCCGTGGTCGTGGGGTTGTGGGTGAGGCCTAAAACTAGTTTTTGGCAATTACACTTAGGGGCATTTTGGGGATTCCCAGTTTTAATTAATATTAAGTGACGTCATTTTACACTAAATTAGACTAACTATATAAGGTTTTTAAGTCACCAACTGAAGTCATACAAGCCATTATTTTAAAATCCCAAAAGAACTCATCCTTTCCAAAAACAATTCTCTCTGTAGAACTTCAAGGAAGAATAAGAAGGAAGTTTGAGCTAGTGTTTGAATGAGCAAGGTTTTCTAATCAAATTCTTTGGAGATTCATAGCTAAGGTATGGTAGTTGTTCATCGATGGATAAAATTCGTCCATGGAGTCCCTTCAAAACTAAATTTCAAAGGTAGTAATTCCCCAAAAGCTAGGGTTTGACTCCAAGTCATGGATTCCTTTTCAAAAATGATTCTATTGATTTAATTACTTTATATTATGATTGAATTGATGATTTATTATGGTTTTATGTTGAAATACCCCAAGAATCCATGAAAATCCCCATATTCCAAATTTATGAGCTTGTGATGTGGGTGAATTGATGAAAGAAGGATATTATGAGATTATGCTTGTAGTAACTGATTTAATTGAATTAGGTTATTGTCCATATCTAATTTAGTAATTTTAGATGTGTTGATTTAATATGATCATTGATCCTTGAAGGGTAAATTATGATATTATGTATGATTATGATATTTATGTATATGCTTTAAGAACACTTTAAGAGTGAAGTGTCCATGATTATGATAATGTTGTTGTGTTGATTGAAAGGCAATTCTCATGAACACATAATGAACATAATGCGAAAGTTTTTCTCACATAATGATGATTCTAAGGTTGAAAGGCTATTCTCACCTATTGAATTATGAGCTATCTTATGAATTATGTTGGATTGAGTGCCAAGGCATTCTTCCATAAATATGAACTTAAGTCAAAACTTAATATGTACTCCATGGGAATTATGCATAGCATCGAGCAGATATTGATATGAACTTAAGTCAAAACTTAATATGTACTGCTAGAAAGGGAAGGTTTCTAGAAAGAATCTCTTGAGATGCAAGCTCCCCACTAGAAAGGGTGGGTTTCTAGTAGCAATCTCCCTTATCCCATAAACTACGTGCCCCCATAGGTTACTTAGCAAAATGGATCCACCTAAAGCTAAGAGTATGGCTCTACCTTAGGCAAGTAGGACAACCCTTTTCGGTGTGGGTAACTGTAACGCTCAATAAATTAGTAGGCTAAAACTAGAGCTAAACGTTAGAGTATTAGAGTCTTGGATGTGGCCTAGGGCCAAGATCCAAGGCTGCCCAAGCATTGCCAAGGCATTTCCCCAAGACCACGAAGGCCTTCACGACCACTGGTGGTCACCACGAGTGCCACTCGTGAAGGTGGAGGCAGTAGCCTGCTTAAGGCTGCCTCAAATTGGATCCTCCACATGAGCCACTTCACAGCCCGTGAAGCCTTAGACGGCCTGTGGGAGTGGCCTTAATCATGCCTTAGTGATTGAGGGTTGATGGAGAAGTTATTTAGCCACTGCCTCAAGGTCCACGAGAGGGACCACGGATCATGGTGCCCCTCGTGAAGATGCCTTGGGGTTTTGAGCTAAAGGCACTTGTTACCTACCCAATGCCTCAAGACCAGTGATGGGACCACAACTCGTGGAGCCCCACGTGGTCCCTGGCAGCTCACTTTAAGTGAGGGTTAGTTTGGGTAATTCCGATTTAAGTCCTATCAAAGTGAGGTTGTTTTGGGTAAGTTTGGGGTCACTATATAAGTCATTTTTAAGTCAAATTCACCTAAACTAAGTCATATTTTCACAACACCCAAATATTTCCCAAAATTTATCTCCTCTCCAAAAATTCTCTCTCTAGAACTTCAAGGAAGAAGAAGAAGGAAGAAGGTAGAGCTAGGGTTTAAGAAGCAAAGTTTTCACACCAATTCCATTGAGATTCATAGATAAGGTATGGATCCTTCATCCATGGATAGTCTTCATCCATGGAGTCCCTCCAAACTCATTTTCAAAACTAGTAATTCCCTCAAAAGTTAGGGTTTGACTCCAAGTCATGGATTCCTTTTCAAAAATGATTCTATTTATTTAATTACTTTATATTATGATTTAATTGAAGATTTATTATGGTTTTATATTAAAATCCCCCAAGAATTCATGAAATCTCCATATTTCCAATTTATGACCTTGTAATGTGGGTGAATCGATGAAAGAAGAATATTATGAGATTATGCTTGTAGTAATTGAGATATTTGAATTATGTTATTATCCATGTCTAATGTAGTAATTCTAGATGTGTTGATGGAATATGATTATGTTCCTTGAAGGGCAAAGTATGTGAATTATGCATGATTATAAGATTTATGTATATGCTTTAAGAACACTTTGAGAGTAAGGTGAATATGATTATGATTTAGTTGTTGTATTGTTGGAGGTTATCCTCATGTACACATTTATGTATGAATATGATATGATGTGAAAGGTCATCTCACAATATGATGATTCTAAGGTTGAAATGTTATTCTCACCTATTGAATCTATGAGCTATAGTATGACTTACGTTGGATTGAGTGTCAAGACATTCTTCCATGAATATGAACTTAAGTCAAGACTTAATATGTAATATATGGGAATTAATGCTTAGCACCGAGTGGATATGAATATGAGATGGAAGCTTATACGATAGTTGAGTCCGGCTTCCCATGAAAGCTTTTACACTAGTTGAGTCTGTCTTTCCAAATGGGTTCCTTCTACCTTAGTTGAGTCCGAGTTCCCAAAAGTATGTATTTCATGAGATGGAATCCTTCTAACTTAGTTGAGTCTGGGTTTCTAGTAACAATCTCCTTATCCCATAAACTATGTGCCCACATCGGTAGTTAGGTAGTGGATCAACCTAAGCTAAGAGTATGGTTCTACCTTAGGCAAGTAGGACAACCCTTTTTTGGTGTGGGGTAGACACCGGATTCCATAGTAAGCTCACATGGTCTATGTAGGTTAAGGCTTATTCCCCACTATGATAGTATGAACAAGAATATGATTTATGAACTATAGTTACTCAAGAAACTTTACTTAGTATGGGTGGGATTATGGGATCTTATTCATGTATTGCACAAGTATGCTTTGAGGGTATTTATGGTATGTTCCTCTTATGGTATGATGATCTATGAGTTTGTTATGATTATGACTTATGCCTCTCCATTATCTTCGAAATGATGCTTTAACTTAGCAAATTGCATGCATTTAACTAAAATATCCCTTTTAGCATGTTTTCATGATTTTATGCATGGCTATCATACTTAGTGCATTTTTGTACTAACCCATATTTTCCTAAATTTTTCACAATTGTAGGGTCCGGTTCTCAAGGTGGTCCCCATTGTCGCTAGAGCTTGGATTTGATCATTTCTCCTAGCTTGTTGGTGAGTCCTCATGATTCGAGGACGGATGTTATCTTTGTAGTTTCTTTTATCGTATTTCCATTTTCGGACATGTTTATGGGCTTGGCCCAATTTGATTCAAGTATTGTAATAGATGGCTAATTTGAGACAAGTCTAGACTTCTGCTTTGCTTTTATGAAAAACTTTTTAAGACTTGAAAATGTGTTTTACTCTTATTGTTCTAATGCTTTATGCTATGATATGGTAAATGACTTACATGCTGCCTTCTGGGGTTCTATGTGCCTTGATACGTCTAGGGGGTACCTTTGGGTCGTGACAGTAACACCGGATTTCATGCTAAGCTCACATGGTCTATGTCGGTTAAGGCTTATTCCCACTATGACAAGAATATGAATTATGAACTATGGCTACTCAAGAAGCTTTACTTAGTCTGGGTAGGATTATGAGATATTATTCATGCATTGCACAAGGTCTTAACAGACACCCATGATAAAATTTGTCCACACAAATCTGGAATTCTGGATCACCAAAAATCCATGGACTATAGCACACGAAAATCGGCAAAATAGGGCTTTACCTGTTTTGGGGCTCGTTTGAACTTGAAAATGGGCCCATTTGCCCGTCGGAACCAACTAGCTCCATACTAAGCTCTTAACGGTCGTCCATGAAAATTTTTGTCAAAAAAATCCAGAATTCTGGATTACCAAAAATTCATGGACTATAACACAAGAAAATTGGCAAAATGGGGGTTTACCTGCTTTGGGGCTCGTTTGAACTTGAAAATGGGCTCGTTTTCCCATCGGAACCAACTAGATCCATTCTTAAGGTCTTAACGGACGTTAATGAAAAATTTTGGCAAAAACAAATATGGATTTCCTGATCACCAAAACTCCATGGACTATAGCACACGAAAATCGGTAGCTTTGGGTACTTTTGAACTTAAAAATGGGCCCGTTTTCCAGTCAGGACCAACTGGATCCATAACTAAGGTCTTAACGCACATCTATGAAAAAATTTGGCAAAAAAAAATTGAAATTCCAGATCACTGAAAATCCATGGACTATAGCACACAAAAATCAGCAAAATGGAGGTTTACCTGCTTTAGGGCCCGTTTGCCCGTTGGGACAACTTGGAATCATTACTAAGGTCTTAACGGACGTCAATAAACAATTTCGCCAAAAACTCTAGAATTACAAATCACCAAAAATCCATGGACTATAACACACGAAAATTAGCAAATTGAGGGTTTACCTGCTTTGGGACTCGTTTGAACTTGAAAATGGGCCATTTTGCCCGTGGGGACAAACTGGCTCCATTGTTAAGGTCTTAACAGACGTCCATGAAAAAATTTGGCAAAAAAAAATATGTAATTTTGGATCACCAAAAATCTATGGACTATATAGCACACGAAAATAAAATAAAATGGGGGTTTACACGCTTTGGGGCTCGTTTGAACTTGAAAATGAGTCCATTTTCCCATGGGGACCAACTAGCTCCATTGCCAAGGTGTTAACGAGCGTCCATAAATAAATTTGGTCAAAAAAATCCAAAATTCTGGATAATAAAAAATCCATGGAAAGCACACGAAAATTGGCAAAATGAAGGTTTACCTGATTTGGGGCTCGTTTGAATTTGAAAATGGGATAGTTACCCCGTCGGGACCAACTGGCTCCTTTACTAAAGTCTTAACGGAAGTCCATAAAATATTTTGGCAAAACAAATATAGAATTCTTGGTTACCAAAAATCCATGGACTGTAGCACACAAAAATCGGCAATAATGGGGGTTTACCTTCTTTGGGGATCGTTTGAACTTGAAAATGGGACCGTTTGCCCGTCGGGAAAAACTGGCTCCATTACTAAGGTCTTAACGGATGTCCATGAAAAATTTCAGCAAAAGAAAATATGGAATTCTGGATCACCAAAAATTCATGGACTACGCACACGAAAATCGGCATAATGGGGGTTTACCTGCTTTGGGGCTTGTTTGAACTTGAAAATGGGCCCGTTTTCCTGTCGAAACCAACTGGATCATTACTAAGGTGTTAACGGACGTCCATGAAAAATTTCGGCAAAAACAAATCCAGAATTCTGGATCACCAAAAATCTACGGCCTATAGCACACGAAAATTGGCAAAATAGGGGTTGACCATCTTTGGGGATCGTTTGAACTTGAAAATGGGTCCGTTTACCCGTCGGGACCAACTTTATCCATTACTAAGGTCTTAAAGGACGTCTATGAAAACTTTCGGCAAAAAAAAATTGAAATTCTGGATTAGAAAAAATCAATAGACTATAGCATACGAAAATCGACAAAAATGGGGGTTTACCTACTTTGGGCTCCTTTGAACTTCAAAATGGGTCCGTTTTCCCATTGGGAGCAACTGGCTCCATTACTAAGGTCTTAAGGGACATTTATGAATATTTTTGGCAAACAAAAATCTAGAATTTCGGATCACTAAAAATTCATGAACTATAGCACAATAAAATAAAGAAATAGGAATTTACCTGCTTTGGGACTCGTTTAAACTTGAAAATGGGTCCGTTTACCCATCGGGACCAACTGACACCATTACTAAGGTCTTAACGAACGTCCATGAAATTTTTTTGGCAAAATAAAAACCTAGAATTCTGGATCACCAAAAATCCATGGACGCACACGAAAATCAGCAAAATGAGGGTTGACCTGCTTTGGGGATCGTTTGAACTTGAAAATGGGCCCGTTTGCTCATCACGACACACTGGCTCCATTACAAAGGTCTTAACGAACGTCCATGTAAAATTTTAGGAAAAAAATTTAGGAATTATGAATCACCAAAAATCCATTGACTTTATAGCACACGATAATCGGTAATATAAGGGTTTACCTGCTTTGGGCTCGTTTGAAATTTAAAATAGGTCTGTTTGACTATCGGGACCAACTGCCTCGATTACTAGGGTCTTAACTGACATCCATGAAAAATTTAGTCAAAAAAATCCAGAATTTTGGATCACCAAAAATACATGGACTAGCACACAAAAATCGACAAAATGGGGGTATACCCGCTTTAAGGCTCGTTTGAACTTGTAAATGAGCCCATTTGCCTGTCGGGACCAACTGGCTTCATTACTAAGGTCTTAACAGGGTCCATGAACACTTTCGGTAAATAATCCCGGAATTCTGGATCATTAAAAATCCATGGACTATGCACCCAAAAATTGGCAAAATAAGGGTTTACTTGTTTTAGGGATCGTTTGAACTTGAAATTGGGCCCGTTTTCCCGTCGGGACCAACTGGCTCCATTACTAAGGTCTTAACGGACATCCATGAAAAATATTGGGAAAAAAAATCTAGAATTCTGGATCACCAAAAATCCATGGACTATAGCACGTGAAAATCGGTAAAATAAGGGTCTACTTGTTTTGGGGCTCGTTTGAACTTGAAAATGGGCTCGTTTTCCCGTCGGGACCAACTGCTCCATTACTAAGATCTTAAAGGATGTCCATAAAACATTTCGGCAAAAAACAATTCAGAATTTTAGATCACCAAAAATTCATGGACTATAACAAACGAAAATTAGTAAAATGTAGGTTTTCCCTTCTTCGTGGCTCGTTTGAACTTAAAAATGGGTATGTTTGCTCGTATGAACCAACTGGCTCTATTACTAAGGTCTTAACAGACGTCCATGAAAAATTTCGGCAAAAAACAATTCGAAATTTTGGATCACCAAAAATCCATGGACTATAGCACACCAAAATCGGCAAAATGGGGGTTTACCTGATTTTGGGCTCGTTTGAACTTTAAAATGGGCTCATTTACCCGTCAGGACCAACTGACTCCATTACTAGGGTTTTAACGGACGTGCATGAAAATTTCAGCAAAAAAAAAACTGGAATTCTGGATCACCAAAAATACATGGACATAGCACACAAAAATTGGAAAAATGCGGGTATACCTGCTTTTGGGCTTGTTTGAACTTAAAAATGGGCCCATTTTCTAGTTGAGACCAACTGGCTCCATTACTAAGGTCTTAACAGACGACCATGAAAAATTTTAGCAAAAAAAATCTAGAATTCTGGATCATTAAAAATCCATGGACTATAGCACATGAAAATCAGCAAAATAGGGGTTTACCTTTTTTGGGGCTCGTTTGAACTTGAAAATGGGCATGTTTGCCTGTCAGGACCAACTTTCTCCATTACTAAGGTCTTAGCAGACGCCCATGAAAAGATTTGGCAAAATAAATCTGGAATTCTGGATCACCAAAAATCTGTGGACTATAACACACGAAAATTGACAAAAAAAGGGGTTTACCTGTTTTGGGGCTCGTTTGAACTTAAAAATGGTCCCGTTTTCCCGTTTGAACCAACTGGCTCCATACTAAGGTCTTAACGGACGTCCGTTAAAAATTTTGGCAAAAAAAATCCTGAATTTTGGATCACCAAAAACTCATGGACTCTAGCACAAGAAAATTGGCAAAATGTGGGTTTACCTGCTTTGGGTATCGTTTGAACTTGAAAATGGGTCCGTTTTTCCGTCGGGACCAACTGGCTCCATTCTTAAGGTCTTAACGAACGTTAATTAAAAATTTCGGCTAAAACAAATTGGGAATTCCTGATCACCAAAAATCCATGGACTATAACACACAAAAATTGGTAAATTGGGGGTTTACCTGCTTTGGGCTCGTTTGAACTTAAAAATGGCCCCATTTTCCAGTCGAGACCAACTGGCTCAATAACTAAGGTCTTAACGCACGTCTACGAAAAATTTTGGCAAAAATATTTCAAAATTTTGGATCACTGAAAATTCATGGAATATAGCACGCAAAAATCAGAAAATGGAGGCTAGCTTTAGGGCTTGTTTGACCGTCGGGACAACCCTACATCATTACTAAAGTCTTAACGGACGTCAATGAACAATTTTGTCAAAAAAATCTGAAATTACAGATCACAAAAAATCCATGGACTATAGAACACGAAAATCCACAAAAAAGGAGTTTACCTGCTTTGGGGCTCGTTTGAACTTCAAAATGGGAATGTTTGCCCGTGGGGAAAAACTGGCTCCATTCCTAAGGTATTAAGAGACGTCCATGAAAAAACTTGGCAAAAAAAAATCTGAAATTCTGGATCACCAAAAATCTATGGTCTATATTACACGATTATTAGAAAAATGTGGGTTTACACGCTTTAGGGCTCGTTTGAACTTGAAAATGGTCTCGTTTTCCCATGGGGACCAACTAGCTCCATTGTTAAGGTGTTAACGAACGTCCATGAATAATTTCAGCAAAAAAAGTCCAGAGTTCCGGATCATCAAAACTACATGGAATATAGCACACGAAAATCGGCAAAATGAAGGTTTACCTGCTTTGGGTTCGTTTGAATTTGAAAATGGGCCAGTTTGCCCGTCTGGACCAACTTGATCCATCACTAAGGTCTTATCTGAACGTCCATAAAATATTTTAGCAAAAAAAAATATGGAATTCTGGAACACCAAAAATCCATGTACTGTAGCATATGAAAATCGGCAATAATGGAAATTTACCAGCTTTGGAGATCGTTTAAACTTGAAAATGGGTCTGTTTTACCCGTCGGGACAAACTGGTTCCATTACTAAGGTCATAACAGATGGCCATAAAAAATTTCAGCAAAAAAAAATTTGGAGTTCTGGATCACCAAAATTTCATGGACTATAGCACACGAAAATCGACAAAATGAGGGTTTTCTTACTTTGGGGATAGTTAGAACTTGAAAATAGGCATGTTTGCCCGTCGGGGCCAACTGGCTCCATTACTAAGGTCTTAACAGACGTCCATGAAAAATGTTGGCACAAAAATATCTAAAATTGTGGATCACAAAAAATCTATGGACTATAGCACACGAAAATCGGCAAAATTGGGGTTTACCTGCTTTGGGGCTCGTTTGAACTTGAAAATGGGCCCGTTTTCCCATCAAAACCAACTGGCTCCATTACTAAGGTCTTAACGGACGTCCATGAAACATTTTGGTAAAACCAAATCCAGAATTCCAGATCACCAAAAATCCAAGGGCATTAGCACACAAAATTTGGTAAAATGGGGGTTGACCATCTTTGGGTCTCGTTTGAACTTAAAAATGGGCCCATTTTCCCATCGGGAGCCAATGTCTCCATTACTAAGGTCTTAACGGACGTCCATGAAAAATTTCGGCAAAAAAAAATTGGAATTTTGGATCACAAAAAATCCATGGACTATGCACACAAAAATCGGTAAAAATGGGGGTTTACCTATTTTGGGCTCATTTAAACTTGAAAATGGGACTGTTATCCCGTCGGAACCAACTGGCTCCATTACTAATGTCTTAAGGGAAGTCCATGAATATTTTTGGCGAATAAACACTGGAATTCCAGATCACCAAAAATTCATGAACTATAGCACAATAAAATCAGAAAAAAAAGAGTTTACTTGCTTCGGGGCTCGTTTAAACTTTAAAATGGGCCCGTTTACCCGTCGGGACCAACTGGGTCCTTACAATGGTCTTAACGAACGTCCATGAAAAAATTTGGCAAAAATAAATCTAGAATTCTGGATCACCAAAAATACATGGACGCTCACAAAAATCGGAAAAATAAGGGTTTACCTGCTTTGGGGATCGTTTGAACTTGAAAATGGTCCTATTTACTCATCACGATAAATTGGCTCCATTACTAATGTCGTAACAGACGTCCATGTAAAATTTTGGCAAAACAAATCAGGAATTCTGAATCTCTAAAAATCCATTGACTATAGCACACGATAATAAGTAAAATGAGGGTTTACCTTCTTTGGGATCGTTTGAAGTTTAAAATGGGTCAGTTTGCCTGTCGGGACCAACTTGCTCCATTACTAGGATCTTAATGGATGTCCACGAAAAATTTCGGCAAACAAAAATTTAGAATTCCGAATCAAGAAAAATATATGGACTAGCACACAAAAATCGGCAAAATTGGGGTGTACCTGGTTTAGGGTTCGTTTGAACTTGAAAATGGGCCCATTTGCCCGTCGGTACAAACTGGCTCCATTACTAAGGTCTTAACAGACGTCAATGAAAATTTTCATCGAAAAAAATATGGAATTTTGGATCATTAAAAATATATTGTGTAACATCCGGCAATTTGAAATAACTATAAAGAAGATTAGAATTGGAAATAGTCATTTTTGGAAGGAATTCAAAAATCTGGAATATTTGGTCAAGTGTGGGAAATAATGAGTTTTTGGCCAACTTTGAACAGTCATAACTCTTAGCTCGGGATGAGTTAGGTGTAGTTTCAGTTATGTTTGCGAAGCTCGTGGAATGATCTTTCCAACGCCGCCAAGTTTGCTCGATTTCGAGTTCGTATGCTTGAGTTATGTCCTTTGGAAGTTGGGCAGTTGGCCGGGAAGTCAGCCCGGAAATTGTAAGGGTATTTTAGTCTTTTCCCTAACCAATTCTTTTGGTTATATTGAGGGTCCAAGCTGATTTTTAGATCAGTTTTTCCTTTTTTAAAAGAGTGAGAGTGAGGGTTAGGGCTTTGAGAGAGAAGAGGAGAAGAAGAGGAGAAGGAGAAGAAGAAGCAAGGTTCGTGGAGATCATCGTGGATTTCGTCGGGGGTGATCCCTATTAAGGTATGTGAGTTCATGGTGTGGGGTTGGTTCTTTCCCCCACACGCCAAACTCGTTTTATTCCGAGAAAAGATTGGTTGTGTTGTTAAGTTGTTGGTTGTGTTGTGGATGTTGTGATTGTGTTATTGAAGTTCCTTGTTGATTTGGGACATGCTTCCGGTTGTGTTTTTTAGTTTAAATCTATTGTATGTTGAGGGGTTTATGATTCTAAGTATTTGGGCCTGGAACCTTTGAGGTTGAGAAGGTTTAGAGTTGGAGAAACGAAGGAGAAGAGTCGAGCTTTTAGGGAAAAGGGGTGGCGCGTCACGCCTTTCAGAGCGCCCCAAGAAGTGTTCTGAACTACTCCCCTTGGGGCGCCGCACTTTGCAGTGCGCCAGCACGGCCCTTCTGTTTCTATAGGTCTGGCTCCCCGCGCCTCTCAGAGCGTCAAGGACGCCAACCTTTCCCTTTCATTCCCCACTTTTTCATGCATGTTCCTTGGTAATGTACCTATGTTTTATAGTTGTTTCCAACACTTCAAAGTATGTCTAAACGTCAAGAACTCATCCATAAACATGTGATCATATACCTTGAATCCATAATCCAATTCAAGGCGAGTTAGGATCAAAGTCCAGTGAAGTTAGAGTCAAGCTTACAAGTTAAGAGTAAGTCGAAGCGAAGCAAGAGTTTAAGGTTTTCAAGAGTCTTCATTGAATGTTTTAACTTCATTTGTTAAGGCTCAAGTTTCAAGTTTCAAGCAAAGTATAGAGTTTCAAGTTTTAAGTAAAGAGTATAGAGTTTCAAGTTGAGTAAAGAGTATAAAGTTTCAAGCTAAGCCAAGAGTATTAAGTTGAGTTCATTTTCTCAAAAGTTATTAGGGAACTATATATTCCCAAAGAAGTCTATAAATGTTTTCACATTTAAGATGAGAGGAAACTGAGATTTCCAAAAGAGTTTTGAGCAGCTTGAGTACTATCTCTTTTAAGAAAAAGATGAGTTTTGCGAAAGAGTTTCTAAAACATGATTAGTATGACAATCGAGTATGTCATCAATGCTTAAACAGTATGGTCTCTAGATATATCATCAATGTTTATGTAGTATGGCTTCCCGAGTCATCAATGATCATATTAAAAATATGGTTTTGATATGTTCTTTTTAGAAAGAGTTTTCAAGAGCAATTACCTCTTTTAAGAGGGTAGCTTTGAGCAATTTTCTCAAACTAAAGAAAGATGTGTTTAGAACCCTTATGAGCTAAAGTATTTTTGGGAGTAGTTTTGAGCACCGAATTGGGGACACGAGTTCATATTAACTCCACTCTCCATAAGCACCATGTAGCCAAACATGGGATATAACAGGTCATACTTTTTAGATGATCACAAAAGTTAAGCTAGTGGATCCACTAAGTAAAAGTTAAGTAAGGTCCTATATCACAGCAAGGTATAGGATGGTCCTTGGGCAACGTGAGGTAAAACGTTGTATCACCACTCAGTTTCATAGTGGTGGTTATCGGTTAGAGAAACTCCCACAGTAGAAAATTGCATGGTTTCTCGAGGGGTTCTGCTTAGTATGGATGGGGGTATGGAACTTCATGCATGCATTGCACAAGTAGACTTTGAGAGGAAGCATGGTATTTTTATGATATTATAAATAAGAATTTGACATCATGTTTTAAATAGTTTTACAAGCTTTATATATTGCATGTTTCTTATTGCATTATATCGAGTTCAGTTATTCATGAGTTGAACAGAGCCAAGGTAAGTTTTCTTTGTACTCCTTTCAAGCTTAAGTTGTTGTTTAGCGGTCCAGCTCGCATACGTACATTCCATGTACTGATGCCAGTTGGCCTGCATCTTATTATGATGCAGACACAGGTACCCAGGATCAGCATCCATCACGCCGTTGATCCAGTTGAGCACTCAAGAGTCAGTGGTGAGCCTCCTTGCTTTCCGGAGGACTCGGTTATTTTGTTCTCTTAGTTTTGTTTTATTAGGATGTTGTGGGGTCTGTCCCAACATCCATCTCAGTATTTTAGAGGCTTCATAGACAGTCAGTCAGTTAGTTTTGAGTCTCTCATCTATGTATATATATAGTATTCTATTTTTGAGACTCGAGTTGCCTTTTCGCAGATTTTATCAGTTGGTTGTTTTATAACCTTTCATTGCATTGAGTTATGCTGTTGAGTTAGGTTTCCGCTGAGTTAAGAAAGCTAGGCCAAGGGTTCGCTTGGGGGACAGCAATGGTCTTCGAGTGCCGGTCACGTCCAGGGTGTAGGCTCGGGGCGTGACATATTGACTATAGTTTGGGCTCGTTTGAACTTGAAAATGGGCCCGTTTGCCCGTCGGGACTAACTAGCTCCATTACTAAGGTCTTAACGGACGTCCATGAATTATTTTTTTTTAAAATCCAAACTTTTGATCACCAAAAATCCATGGGCTCTAGCACACAAAAATCGGCAAAATAGGGGTTTACTTGTTTTGGGGCTCATTTGAAATTGAAAATAGGCCCGTTTGCTCGTTGGAAACATTTGGCTCAATTACTAAGGTCTTAACAAACGTCCATGAAAAATTTTGACAAAAAAAATCAGGAATTCTGGATCACCAAAAATCCATGGATTATAGCACACGAAAATCGGTAAAATGGGAGTTTACCTACTTTGGGCTCGTTTGAACTTAAAAATGGGGCCGTTTTCCAGTCGGGACCAACTGGCTCTATTACTAAGGTCTTAACGCACGTCTATGAAAATTTCAGCAAACAAAATTTAAAATTCCAGATCACCAAAAATCCAATGACTATAGCACACGAAAATCAGCAAAATGGAGGTTTACCTGCTTTAGGGATTGTTTGAACTTGAAAATGGGCCTGTTTACCTGTTGGGACAACCTGTCATTGTTACTAAGGTCTTCACGAACGTCAATTAAAAATTTTGGCAAAAAAAAGTTGAAATTACGGATCATCAAAAATCTATGGACTATAGCACACAAAAATTAGAAAATGGGTTTTACCTGCTTTGGGGATCATTTGAACTTGAAAATGGGCCCATTTGCTCGTGGGGACCAAGTGGCTCCATTTCAAAAGTCTTAACAAACGTCCATGAAAATATTTGGCAAAAATAAATTTGTAATTCTAGATCACCAAAAATCCATGGACTAGGTTGGGGCTCGGTTGAACTTGAAAATGGGCCCGTTTATTCATTGGGACCAACTAGCTCCATCGCTAACATCTTAACGAACGTCCATGAATAATTTCGGCATAAAAAATCTAGAATTCCGAATCATCGAAAATCCATGTAATATAGCACATGAAAATTGGCAAAATGAGGTTTACCTGCTTTGGGGCTCATTTGAATTTGAAAATGGGCCAGTTTTCCCGTCAGGACCAACTGGCTCCATTACTAGGGTCTTAACGGACTTTCATAGAAAAAATTTGGCAAAATAAAATTTGGAATTCTGTATCACCAGAAATCCAAGGACTGTAGCACCCGAAAATCAACAAAAATGGGGGTTTACCTGCTTCGGGGATCGTTTGAACTTGAAAATGGGCACGTTTGCCCGTCGGAACAAATTGGCTCCATTACTAAGGTCATAACAGACGTCCATAAAAAATTTCAATAAAAAGAAATCCAGAATTCTTGATCTCCTCACGAAAATCCACAAAATGGGGGTTTACCTGCTTTCGGGCTCGCTTGAACTTGAAAATGGGTCTGTTTGCCCGTTGGGGCCAACTTGCTCCATTACTAAGGTCTTAACGGACGTCCATGAAAAATGTCAACAAAAAATTATCTAGAATTTTGGATCACCGAAAATCCATGAACTATAGCACATGAAAGTCGACAAAATAGGGGTTTACCTGTTTTGGAGCTCGTTTGAACTAGAAAATAGGCATGTTTACCCGTCAGAACCAACTGGCTCCATTACTAAGGTCTTAACGGACGTCCATGAAATTTTTTTGCAAAAACAAATTCAGAATTCCGGATCACCAAAAATGCATGGGCTATATAGCACACGAAAATCGACAAAATAGGGGTTGACCTGCTTTGGGGATCGTTTCAACTTGAAAATGGTCATGTTTGCCCGTCGAGACCAACTGTGTCCATTATTAAGGTCTTAACGGACATTCGTGAAAAAGTTGGGCAAAAAAAAACCAAAATTCTGGATCACCAAAAATCGATGGACTATATAGCACACGAAAATTGGTAAAAATGGGGTTTACTTGCTTTGAGCTTATTTGAACTTGAAAATGGGCCAGTTTGCCCATCGGGACTAACTGGCTGCATTACTAAAGTCTTAAAGGACATCCATGAATATTTTTGGCAAATAAAAATCTGGAATTCCATATCACCAAAAATCCATGAACTAGCACATGAAAATTAGAAAAATGGGGTTTACCTTCTTCGGAGCTCGTTTTAACTTGAAAATAGGCATGTTTACCCGTCGGGAAAAACTGGCTCCATTACTAAGGTCTTAACGGACGTCTATGAAATATTTCAACAAAAAAAATCTAGAAATTTTGGATCACCAAAAATTCATGGACGCACACGAAAATCGGCAAAATGGGGGTTTCACTGCTTAGGTGCTCGTTTGAAATTAAAAATTGGCCCATTTTCTCATTGGGATAAACTAGAACCATTACTAAGGTCTTCACAGACGTCCCTGTAAGATTTTGGCAAAAAAAATCTGGAATTCTGAATCACCAAAAGACCATGGACGTTTACCTGTTTTGGGGCTTGTTTAAACTTGAAAATGGACACGTTTACCTGTCGTGACCAACTAGCTCAATTACTAAGGTCTTAACAGACATCCATGAAAAATTTTGGTAAAAAATAATCTGAAATTCTGGATCACCAAAAATCTTGGACTATAAGCACACGAAAATTGGCAAAATGGGGGTTTACCTGCTTTGGGATCGTTTGAACTTGAAAATGGGCTCGTTTGCCCATTCGGACCAACTTGCTCCATTACAAAGGTTTTAACGGACGTCTATGAAAAATTTGTCCAAAACAATTCAAAATTTCGGATCACCAAAAATCCTTGAACTGTTGCACACGAAAATTATCAAAATTGGTGTATACCTGCTTTGGGGCTCGTTTGAACTTTAAAATGGGTATGTTTGCCAGTCAAGACCAACTGGATCCATTACTAAGGTCTTAACGGATGTCCATGAAAAATTTCTACAAAAAAAAATGGAATTCCAAACCACCAAAAATCCATGGACTAGCACACGAAAATTGGCAAAATAGGGGTTTACCTACTATGGAGCTCATTTGAACTTGAAAATGGGCTCGTTTGCCCGTCGAGACCAACTGGCTCCATTAATAAGATCTTAACGAACGTCCATGAAAAATATCAGCAAAAAAACACAGAAATTCCGGATCACCAAAAATCTGTGGTCTACCTGCTTTGGGGCTCGTTTGAACTTGAAAATGGGGATTGATTCCTTTATTAAGGTCTTCACAGATGTCCGTGAAAAAATTTGACAAAAAAAAATCGGAATTCCGAATCACCAAAATCCATGGACTATAGCATACGAAAATAGATAAAAATAGGGGTTTACCTGCTTTGGGTCTTATTTGAACTTGAAATTAGGCCCGTTTGCCCGTCGGAACCAACTGCTCCATTACTAAGGTCTTTACAGATGTCCATGAAACATTTCTGCAAAAAAAAATCTGGAATCCCGAATCACAAAAAATCCATGGACTATAGCACCCGAAAATCACTTAAATGTAGGTTTACCTGCTTTGTGGCTCGTTTGAACTTGAAAATGGGTCCGTTTACCCGTCAGAACAAACTGGCTCCATTACTAAGGTCTTAACAGACGTCAATGAAAAAATTTGGCAAAATGTTTTTGAAAATCTGGATCCCCAAAAATCTATGGACTATAGCACTCAAAAATCGGCAAAATGGGGGTTTACCTGCTTTGGGGCTCGTTTAAACTTGAACATGGGCATGTTTGCCTGTCGGAACCAACTGGCTCCATCACTAAGGTCTTAACAAACGTCCATGAAAAAATTTGGCAAAACAAAAACCAGAATTCCGAATCACCAAAATTCCATTGACTATAGTACACGAAAATCGGCAAAATGGGGGTTAACCTGCTTTGGGGCTCGTTTGAACTTGACAATGGTCATGTTTTCCCATCGGGCCCAACTTGCTCCATTACTAAGGTCTTAACGGATGTCCATGAAAAATTTCAGCAAAAGAAAATCTGGAATTCCTGATCACCAAAAATCCATGGAATATAGCACACGAAAATCGGCAAAATGGGGGTTTACCTTCTTTGGGGCTTCTTTCAACTTGAATATGGGCTTGTTTTCCCGTCGAGACCAACGTTCTCCATTACTAAGATCTTAACGGACATCCATGAAAAATTTCAGCAAAATAATTCAGAATTCCGAATCAGCAAAAATCTATGGACTTTAGCACACGAAAATCGTCAAAATGGGGGTTTACCTGCTTTGGGGCTCGTTTCAACTTGAAAATGGGCTAGTTTGCCCTTCGGGACCAACTAGCTCCATTACTAAGGTCTTAACAGACATCCTTGAAATATTTCTGCAAAAACAAATTCAGAATTCCAGATCACCAAAAATACATGCACTATAGAACACAAAAATTGGTAAAATGGGGGTTTACCTGCTTTGGGATTGTTTGAACTTTAAAATGGGTTCTTTTTCCTATCGTGACCAACTGGCTTCATTACTTGGGTCTTAACAGACATCCATGAAAAATTTTGGCAAAATAAATCTGGAATTCTAAATCACCAAAAATTCATTGACATAATATAGCACACGAAAATCGGCAAAATGGGGGTTTACCTGCTTTAGGGCTCGTTTGAACTTCAAAATGGGCCCATTTGTCCATTGGGACAAATAGGCTGCATTATTAAGGTCTTAAAGATATCTATGAAAAATTTCGGCAAAAAAAATCCAAAATTCTGGATAACCAAAAATCAATGGACCATAGAACACAAAAATCGATAAAAAAAATGGGAGTTTACTTGCTTTGGAGCTCGTTTGAACTTGAAAATGGGTCTGTTTGCCCGTCGGAACCAACTGGCTCCATTACTAATGTCTTAACAGACGTTCATGAAAAATTTTGGCAAAAAAAAATCTGTAATTATGGATCACCAAATTCCATGGATTATAGCACACAAAAATCGGCATAATGGGTTTTACCTGCTTGTGGGCTCGCGAAACTTGTAAATGGGCCCGTTTACCCATCGGAACCAACTGGTTCCATTACTAAGGTCTTAACGGACGTCCATGAAAAATCTCGTAAAAAAAATATCTGTAATTCTGGATTACCAAAAATCCATGGACTATACCATATAAATATCGGCAAAATGGGGGTTTACCTTCTTTGGGGTTCGTTTAAACTTGAAAATGGGTTTGTTTGCCCATCAGGACCAATTGGCTTCATTACTAATATTTTAACGGACGTCCATGGAAACTTTCAGCAAAAAAATATCCAGAATTCTGGATCACCAACAATCCATGGACTATAGCACATGAAAATCGGTAAAATAGGTGTTTACCTGCTTTGGGAGTCGTTTGAACTTGAAAATGGGTCCATTTTCCCATCGGAACCAACGGGCTCCATTTTCCCGTCGGAACCAGCGGGCTCCATTACTAGGCTCTTAATAGGAGGTCCATGAAAATTTTTGGCAAAACAAAATCCAAAATTCCGGATCACCAAAAATCTGTGGACTATTGCACATGAAAATCGACAAAATGGGGGTTTACCTTCTTTGGGGCTCGTTTGAACTTGAAAATGGGCCCGTTTTCCCATCGAGACCAACTGGCTCGATTATTAAGGTCTTAACGGACGTCAACAAAAAAATTCTGCAAAAATAATTTGGAATTCCTGATCACCAAAAATCCATGGAGTATTATAGCACACAAAAATCAGAAAAATGGGGGTTTACCTTCTTTGGGGATCGTTTGCACTTGAAAATGGGCTTGTTTGCCCATGGGACCAACTAGCTCCATTGCTAAGGTCTTAAAGAACGTCCATGAATAATTTCAGTAAAAAAATCTAGAATTCCATATCACCAAAAAACCATGGAATATAGCACACAAAAATCGGAAAAATAAAGGTTTACCTCATTTGGGGCTTGTTTGAATTTGAAATTGGGCCAATTTTGCCCGTCGGGACATCCTGGCTCCATTACTAGGTCTTAATGGACGTCCATGAAAATATTTGGCAAAAAAAAATCTGGAAATCTGGATCACCAAAAATCCATTGACTGTAGCACACGAAAATCGGCAAAAATGGGGGTTTACCTGCTTTGGGAATCTTTTAAACTTGAAAATGGGCCCGTTTGCTCGTCGGGACAAACTGACTCAGTTACTAAAATCTTAACGGACGTCCATGAAAAATTTGGCAAAAAAAATATCTGGAATTCTAGATCACCATACACGAAAATTGGTAAAATAGGGGTTTTACCTACTTTGGGGCTAGTTTGAACTTGAAAATTGTCCCATTTGCCTGTTGGGACCAAATAGTTCCATTACTAAGGTCTTAACAGATGTCCATGAAAAATGTCAGCAAAAAAATATCTAGAATTCCAGATCACCAAAAATCCATGGACTATAGCACACGAAAATCAGCAAAATAGGGGTTTACCTGCTTTGGGGCTCGTGTGTACTTAAAAATGGGCCCGTTTGATCGTTAGGACAAATTGGCTCCATTACTAAAGTCTTAATGGACGTTTATAAAAGAATTCGGCAAAAAATATCCAGAATTCTGGATCATCAAAAATCCATGAACTAGCACACAAAAATTGGTAAAATGGGGGTTTTCCTGCGTTGGGGATCATTTGAACTTTAAAATGGCCTATTTGCCCGTCGGGACCAACTGGGTGTAATACTAAGGACTTCATACGTCCATAAAAAATTTCTGCAAAAAAAATACGAATTCCGGATCACCAAAAATTCATGGACTGTAGAACACAAAATCCGGCAAAAATGGGGGTTTACCTGATTATGGGATCGTTTGAACTTGAAAATGGGCATGTTTACCCGTCGTGACCAACTGGCTCCATTACTAAGGTCTTAACGGACGTCTATAAAAAAAATTGGCAAAAGAAAATATGGAATTACGAATAACCAAAAATCCATGGACTATTGCACACGAATATCAGCAAAATGAGGATTTACCTACTGTGGGCTCGTTTGAACTTGAAAATATGCTTGTTTGCCCATCGAGACCAACTTCTCCATTACTAAGGTCTTAACTGACGTCCATGAAAAATTTCGTCAAAACAAATCCAATATTCCGGATCACCAAAAATCATGGACAATAGCACACGAAAATTGGCAAAATGGGGGTTTACCTATTTTGGGGCTCGTTTCAACTTGAAAATGGGCATGTTTGCTCATCGGGACTAACTGGCTCCATTACTAAGGTCTTAAAGGACGTCCATGAAAAATTTTGATGAAAAAATCCAAAATTCCGGATCACCAAAAATCCATGGACTATAGCGTTTGAAAAAATTGGAAAAATGGAGGTTTAACTGCTTTCAGGCTCATTTGAACTTGAAAATGGGCCCGTTTACATCAATGAACAGCAAAAAAATTCTTGAATTCCTGATCACCAAAAATTCATGGACTATAGCACATGAAAATTGGCACAATGGAGGGTTTAACTGCTTTGGGCTCGTTTGAATTTCAAAATGGGCCTGTTTTCCCGTCAGAACCAACTGGCTCCATTACTAAGGTCTTAATGCACGTCCAATAAAAATTTCAACAAAAAAATTCGAAATTCTGGATTACCAAAAATCCATGGACTATATAGCACACGAAAATTGGCAAAATAGGGGTTTACCTGCTTTGGGACTCGTTTGAACTTGAAAATGGGTTTAACTGCTTTTGGCTCGATTGAATTTCAAAATGGGCCCATTTCCCGTTGGGGCCAACTGGCTCCATTACTAAGGTCTTAACGGACGTCCATAAAAAATTGGCAAAAAAAAATTGGGAAATACAGATCACCCAAAATCCATGGACTATAGCACATGAAAATTAGCAAAATAGGGGTTTACCTGCTTTGGGGCTCGTTTAAATTTGAAAATGGGCCCGTTTGCTCATGGGGACCAACTGGCTCCATTGCTAAGGTCTTAACAGACATCTATGAAAAAGTTTGGATAAAAAATCCATAATTTTGGATCACTCAAAATCCATGGACTATAGCACACAAAATTGGTAAAATGGGGGTTTACCTGCTGTGTGGCTCGTTTGAACTTGAAAATGGACCCGTTTGCCCATCGCGACCAACTGGTTCCTGCTCTTTAGTTCAGCAGCATCAGTGGTGAGTCATCATTCTTCGAGGATGAGTGGTATGTTATTTTTCCAGTTGTCATTAAACTTGTTTATATATATTTAGACGTAGAATGGGTATTCCCCGTCATTTCATTTTATGATATTTTTCTAGTTACCGCATAATATGTCTCTTATGTTGAAAATCTTTAAATATTCTTATGATATGCCAGTAGGGTTAGCTTGGGGTCCCGTGTCCACGTCCTGGGGGTAGCCTCGGAGCGTGACAATGCTAGAGCAATGGTTAACTGAGTTTTCAATTCCTAAAAGCTCTTCTCACAAGCTTCAGACAATAAAAATTAGATGTTTTCATAGTCAACTTGGTTGATAAGTCTTAATGCTCCCAGTTGTTTTCATAATCTCCTCACAAGTGCAGAGACCCGGTCCTCTGCAGAGTATGCTCGTCAAGGACTCATATGATGTACAACTGGAAAGTTGTCTGCGTCAGAAAGTTGGTGAAGCCACCAGTGTACTACACAAACCAAAAGCGATGTGGTTGTTTGTCCAAAGGGTATTAACTCTTGATGTTTGATATATTCAAGACCAAAAACAACAAACAACTCATTCATTCAAAGAGAGACATTCAAGCTTCAAAACAGCAGGGACCTGATAGATTGCATTATTGCTTCCTATACCAGATGTTACTTTGATTGCTTGTAATCATGCTTATATTGTAGGAATCATTTCCCTTGAGATAGAAACGTTTCAAGCTTGTGTGAATCATTGTAAGAACTTAGTTGTGAGTAATTTAGTGTCTTACGTCAAAGTCTATATTAATCAGTCAGGATTAGTATAGTGGCCGGTGTTGTATCTGCTTAGGCTCGGTTAAGTAATAGGTGATATTAGTGTGGAGATTAGCAGGTTAATCTCAAGTTGTAAACTGTGTTTTACTTTTGCTTGAGAAGTTTAGTAAAAGCAGTTTGAAAATCCCTGTGAGACAGGTCGTGGTTTTACTCACTTGAACAAGGAGGTTTCCACGTAAAGTTATGTGTACAATCTTTACTTTCAACATTTATTTATTTTAAGTATTTATCTGCTATTTTTCATTGTAAATGGTGATGAGGACTTGGTCATATCGTAGCTAAGTGGACGCATACATTCCAACAAGTGGTATCAGAGCTTGACTTTTTGATTTGGGTAACACCAAGAAAAGAAAAAATCCAAAGGAATGGTTTCTCCACTCAATATTGAGGAAGGTCAGTCATCTACCAGACCACTCCGCTTCAATGGACAATACTATGAGTGGTGGAAGAATTGCATGCATGATTACATCAATGCTGAAGATACAGAGTTGTGGGACGTGATTCTAGATGGACCATACATTCCCACAAAGGAGGTGAAAGATGGAGAGCTCACTACAACTGTTATCAAAACCAGAAAGGAGTACAATGAAACGGACAAGAAGAAGATAGAGAAAAATTATAAAGCAAACAAGATTTTAGTATGTGGAATCGGGTAAGATGAGTACAACCAAATCTCTGCTTATGAGACAGCCAAGGAGATATGGTCTTGTCTCAAAAATGCCCATGAGGGAACAACACAAGTGAAGGAATCTAAGGTCGATATGCTTACGACTTAGTATGAGAACTTCTGTATGAAGGAAGGTGAAACCATCTTCGAGATGGACTCACGATTCACCTCTATAACCAGCGAATTGATATGCCTTGGTGAACCTATTCCCTTAAGCAAACAGGTTCGGAAGATTCTCAAAGTGCTTCCCAAGTTATGGGAAAGCATAGTGAATGCTATAACTAAAGCAAATGATCTAAAGACGCTTGCCATGGATGAACTGATTGGAAATCTCCAAACTTATGAGTTGAACAAGCAACAGGGGACAAACATGAAGGAAGGAAAGAAGGAGAAATCAATTTCTTTGAAAACATCTCAAAACGATGTGACTGAGGAAGAGGATGAAATGGCATATGTCACTAGAAGGTTTCAGAAGATTATCAAGAAGCATAGAGGCTTTCAAAAGAAAGCTTCAATCAGTAGAGCAGCAAATGTAAATGATTTTTGTCATAAATGTGGCAAACCTGGTCATTTTATGAGGGAGTACCCCAGCCAAAAACAGGAAACTCAGGACTTCAGACCTCACAGAAGGGACCAGGTCCTAGACCATGCCAAGAGAAAAGCTCATATTGATCAACTGGTGAAGAAAGCTTTGGTTGTATGGGGAAATACATCTAGCGAGTCCGAGGAAGAGACATACAGTCCAGAAAATGTCTCGATGATGGCTGCGGAAGATGATGAAACTGTCTACAATTCCATTTTCTCACTAATGTTAAAATCTGAGGATGATGAGGATTTGAATGAGGTAACCCTTTTTTATCTTTAGGATGATCTAGATACTCTTTCCATTAATAGATTGAGAAAAATTATTGCTCTATTAATTGACTGAGCTGATGAACTAACTTTTGAAAATTTGACGATGAATGAAATGTTGAGGTTGTGTGAGGATGAACACTTAACTCTCAACTCTCAAATATCTGAAATGAGTGTTAGGTTAGGTATCCTTGAGACCGGTAGTGTGGAACTTAACGAGGAACCTGGTACCTCTGAGGGTGGGAAGTGAAAACTCAATAACTTTGAGGTTGAACTGGAAGAGAAACTTAAGACCTCTGAGTCTAACTTAGTTGCCGCCCTAGAAAGGAACTCTCAACTAGTGAAGGATCTGTGTAAGATCAAAGAAGAGTTGAACCACTCCCTCAAATAGACTGACTCGCCTAAGATACTCTCTAACTTAGCAAATCAGAAGTTCAACAACAGAAAGGGATTAAGTTATAGACAGATAGAGCCTCCCTACAATGCTCATAGTAAGTATGTGTCTGTCTCTGACAATCTTTTGTGTACCCACTATGAAAAAAATGGTCATCTGAAAGAAAAATGTGAGATTTTGAGAGGAGTAAAAGAAAGGCAGGAGAATTTTCTTAAATCACGAAAGGTTTTTGAGAAAAATAAAAAGGTACCTAGTCCCGGCTACCACTTTAGCAAGAACACTTTACCCCCATGGACAAGAGGGTTTTTCATTAAGCCTTTTGACAGTTTTTGGGAACTCCATTTGAAGTGGGTTCCTAAGTCTAATAAGTGATTCTTGTGCAGAAGAGAGGAAGCAGTCAGTACTGGTACATGGATAATGGATGCTCAAGGCACATGACTAGAGACACTCTAAACTCGTATATTTGGAAGCACACCAAGGCGGTAGTGTGTCATTTGGTGGTGGAAAGAAGGGTTCCATTCTTGGTATTGGCAAGATAGGGAGAACAACTGATCATTCCATAGACAATGTACACTATGTGGATTGTTTGAAATACAATATCTTGAGTGTATCTCAAATCTGCAACAAGGGAAATGAAGTCAAGTTCATGTCTGATAGGTGTCTGGTTACAAAGTGTGCAACTAAAAGAGTTGTTAGGTCTGGCCAAAAGAGTAAAAAATATGTATGTTGCGGATTTTGACTCTATTGAAGGGGACACTCTTTCATGCCTGAGTGCTCAAATTGATGATGCAAATCTATGGCATTGGCGATTGGATCATGTAAGTACTTCTTTGTTGAACAAGCTTGTTGCAGGGGACCTGGTCCGTGGATTGCCAAAGCTGAAGTTCTCAAATGATAAAGTCTATGATGCATGTGCAAAAGGGAAACAAACAAGATCATCCTTCAAAGCCAAGAAAGGCGTGAGCACATCCAGACCTCTGGATCTTCTCTGCATGGACCTATGTGAACAAGTCAGAATTCAAAGCAGATGAGGTAAGAAGTATATTCTTGTAGTTGTTGATGACTTTTCCAGGTTCACCTGGAACATGTTTCTGCGGACTAAGGAAGAGACGGCCGGACTTCTGATCACATTTGCCAAAGCTATTCAACTAAAGGTCAACTGCAAGATTGCTAGTATCAGATCTGGCCATGTCACAAAGTTTGAGAACTCTCAAATTGAAGGCTTTTGTGCTGAAAATGGAATCAATCACAATTTCTCTACACCAAGAACTCCTCAGCAAAATGGAGTTGTTGAAAGGAAAAACAGAACATTGGTGGATATTGCAAGAACTATGTTGATTGACTCAAGGCTTGCAATGATTTTTTGGGCAGAAGCAGTCAACACAGTATGCTATGTTACAAATAGGTGTCTTATCAAGTCTGTGATCAAGAAAACACCTTACGAATTACTGAATGACAAAAAACCGTCAATTGCTCATCTTAAGACATTTGGGTGCAAATGTTTTGTACTGAATAATGGAAAGGATGACCTTGGCAAGTTTGATGCCAGGAGTGATGAAGGGGTGTTTGTCGGGTACTCTTCTACCAGCAAGGCTTACAAGGTTTTTAACAAAAGAACTCTATGTGTTGAAGAGAGCATCCACGTGATATTTGATGAATCTTAGAAAAATGATGAGCACCAAGAAGACCATGAGTTGGAGGACCTGATCAAGAGAAAACAGGATAAGGCAATTCAAAATCCTGGAAAAAAACATGTTGCAAAAGAAAATGGTGCAGAACACATAGGAGAACCTGGTCCCTCTAGTTCAGCCCAGGAGGTATTGTCGAAAAATCCAGAAGATGATGAAGGTATATCTGATGCTGATGTGGAAGAAGATATTACCAGAAAGTCCAGATGGAAATATCAATCCTCACATCCACTGGACAACCTCATCTCTCCACTTGACTCCGGAATACAAACTAGATCCAGAACAAGAAATCTAGTTGCTTATTCAGCCTTCATATCATCCATTGAGCCTAATAATATCAAAGAGGCTTTACAGTATGCAGATTGGGTAACATCAATGCAGGAAGAGCTTCATCAGTTTGAGAGAAGCAAGGTGTGGCACCTGGTCCCCAGACCACTCAACTAAACCATTATTGGGACAAGATGGGTCTTTAGAAACAAACTTGATGAGCATGGGATCATCACCAGAAACAAGTCAAGACTTGTGGTGCAGGGATACAATCAAGAGGAGGCGATTGGCTATGACGGGACCTTTTCTCCTGTAGCCAGAATGGAAGCTATTAGAATCATGATAGCCTTTGCCGCCCACATGGAGTTTAAACTATTTCAAATGGATGTCAAGAGTACCTTCTTGAATGGGAATTTGAAAAAAGAGGTATATGTCAAGCAGCCTCTAGGTTTTGAAGATGCAGACCTTCCAAATCATGTGCTGAAGTTGGATAAAGCTTTGTATGGTTTAAAGCAAGCTCCAGAGCTTGGTATGAATGCTTGTCAAAATTCCTCCTTGCAAATGGGTTCAAAAGAGGTAAAACTGATAATACATAGTTCCTAAAATCCAGAGGTAAGGAGTTGTTTATTGTGCAGGTGTATGTAGATGATATCATCTTTAGAGCTACTTCAAATTCACTGTGCAAGGAGTTTGCTGATTTAATGAGTAGTGAATTTGAAATGAGCATGATGGGGGGAGCTTACTTTCCTTTTGGGACTTCGGATCAGACAGACTTCTCAGGGCACATCCATATGTCAGGAGAAGTATATAAAAGAACTACTGAAAAAGTTCAATTTGCTTGAAGCGAAAGTCCTTGATACTCCTATGAGCACAAATGTGAAACTTGACCTGAATGGAGATAGAATTAAAGTAAATCAGACCATGTACAGGGGAATTATTGGGTCACTTCTATATCTCACTGCTAGCAGACCTGACATAGTCTTCAGTGTAGGGATGTGTGCAAGGTTTCAAGAAGCACCAAAGGAATCACACTTGAAGGCAGCCAGGCGAGTTCTGAGATATTTGAAGGGCTCACAAGACCTGGTTTTCTTGTTGATCAAAGGAGCACATCAAGCATGGCACACTTTCTAGGATCATCACTGATTTCATGGAGGACTAAGAAGCAAAACTCAGTGGAACTGTCTACAGTTGAAGCAGATTATGTGGCTACTGCATCTTATTGTCCACAACTACTATGGATCAAGCAGCAACTGGAAGACTTTGGCTTTCTCACAGACACTATCCCTCTAATTTGTGATAACACCAGTGAAATGAACATGGCCAAGAACCCTGTTCAGCGTAAGAGGACAAAGTACATAGATGTGAGGCATCACTTTCTGAGAGACAATGTTGAAAAATAAAATGTGGTGATGAAGCTCTGTAAGATAGAAGACCAATTAGCTGATATCTTTACAAAACCCTTGAGTAAAGATTGTTTCATCAAAAACAGGTTAAGGTTGGGGATGCACAAGATCACTTGATTACATGACAAGTCTGCACAAAATCTTCCATTTGATTACGTTAAGAAGGGCATGTATCTATACTTGTTGTAATGCGCATCAATTGAGAATTCACTTCTGGTTCCTTAATGCAGGTATACACTCATGGCATGTTGGCTGAAGGGAAGATCTAATCATACAGGCAGGGCTACATACTAAATGGGACCTGGTCCCCACGAGGGTAGTATCAATTATGCTACATTGTATAGTTGTCAATGTCATTGCCACGTGTCTCCTACACATTCATCGCATCAGTTTCAAACGTCTTTTCACTTTAAATCCAAGAGTCACAACTTTTCTGGGACCTGATACCTCTTGGACTTAAATATAAACCTAACCTCTGTTAATCCAAACATCTTAACCTCTTTCAAATCTATTTTGTGATTTCTTGCCTCGTTCATAAATCGCCATTTCGTCTTCATCAAAATGACTAACTCCACTTCCTCTTTAAAGCTTCCCTTTTCTCAAGATATTGAAAACCCTGGTTCCTTCAATTTCTCCACCCTCTCCCCCAGAAGAATCTCCGTTGACACCAATTTGTGGTGTTGGTGAAACGCGTGAGTCCATCACACCTTATACTGAAGTGGTGGCTTCTCCTAATCTTCCATCTGGGAGATCTTACCCTGTTCGCCGACGTTAGTTCTATCTGGTGAGAAATCTCAAAACTCAAACTCGAAAGCCCAATCAGTCATAAAACCAAGTGTTGACCCTCCCACTGAAGAACTTGAAGTATAGTCTAAGGGAGTGTCTTCTACTATGTTTGAAAGATTATTTGATGGAGATCTGTCGAAGGGAAAGGGTCCTGAGTCGAATATTCTAACAGCAGGGGAAGAATTAGTGGTTGTACAAAGTTTGGCCTCTCTTAAAGGCGATGTTCAACCAACCTTGCTGGAATAAGAGTTGAGGTCTCCGGAGCAGGTCCCTCACAATTTTCTACTCGTGTTTAGTAGAAAAGGGGTGCGAGGAGCAAACACTTTAACAATTGGTGTCCCTGATTTGGAAACAGTTAAGAGTACTCCTGAGGCTGTTCTTACTGATGAGCCCGCTGAGTTTTCAAAGGAGAGAAAAAGAAAAGGGAAGGGAAAGTTGGTTAAGTCCAACTCAAAAGGGGACAGGAAGAGGTATGGGACTAGGAGTGAAATGCAGAAAGTTATGGGGAGTGCCATTGCAGCGAATGTAATTCAAACTGAGAGGATTAGGAAAAGAAAATGGGAAGGTCACTTTCCTGAAGAACCCACATCAACTCCTTTGCTTGTTGGGACCAGTGATACCGAATCTGATGATATCACTGCATATTTGACGAAACGAAGAAAGAAAGCTGAGGCTGAGAGGATTAAATCAAAGGGAAGTCAAAAGTCTATCAAGAAATATCCTGTGAAGAAGGAGAGAGTAAAGAAAAGGGTTACTGTTAAATCAAATTAGGACAAGGGACTAGGTCTTAGTGTTCCAAAACAATATGTAGACAAGGCAATGACCAGGGAAGAGTGCATAGCTGAAATGGAGAACCAGAAAGTGTTGAATGACAGAGTTTTTTATCCTAATATTATAACAAAATTTGGTAAGTCTAATCTCTTTGATGTTGTTTCTCTACAAGGTTTGGTCCATCTATTCGAACCCTCAGTACCTTATTTGCATGAATCTGAGGTGAGCAAATTTTACTACAAAATGGAGTTGATAGAAGATGGAGGAATTAGGACTTCTGTCAAAGATACAAGATCTTATTAGATGAGGAAACTTTGGGGATCATTCTAGGTGTGCCTGCGAGAAGAATTCGGTCAATTAAAGGCTGCAAGCCATCCAGTGTGTTCTCAGAACAGGCCACAAAGAGTGGGGACATCAAGCGTGCAGGAATGCCAAAGAAGTTTCTCAAAGGAGAATATCAGCTACTCTTTGAGTTCATCAACAAGGTGATGGTACCAAGGATGGAGAAGAGAACTGTAGCATCTGTTGCTGATCTATTTCTCATGGAGAAGTTGGATGAACTTGAGAAAATAAATCTCCCTTCTATAATGCTTGAACATATGCATAGGGTGATGACCTGGAAACTAGCAAAGCACAACATCCTGTATGGCTACTTACTGAATTATGTGTTCAAACATTTTGAAGTGCCTTTGGGACGAGGGGTACCTGGTACCACCAAGAAAATGTTCCCTGCTGCTACCCTGCTAGAATGTGAGTGTGTTGAAAGAAAGGTTAGGGGTAGGTCTCAGGTGGTAGATCTTCTAGAACAGCAAGCCTCTCTTAAACGAGAGTTGACTGATCTCACAGTGATCTTAAATGATAAGGAGGTTGAGATTGCGAAACTGAAATCTCAACTGCAGAAGGTTGTTTCAAAGGGACCTGGTACCAGTGGTGTAGATAAGCAAGTGGTGAAAAAGTTGACAGCTAAGAATGAGCAGCTGCTGAAGACAAATGCCTCACTCAGTGAGGAAGTCAAGGCTCTTGACTTGATGTATCCGGACGCTTCATCCAAACTAAGCATCCACGGTCGTTCAATAGTAATATAACCCAACCAAGGGTTGGGATCGTTCCCACAGGGAGCGGTTTGTAATTGAGAATCAATAGAAAAGAAAATTTGTGTTCAAGTTAATCATAGCTATAGACATTTACGAAGAAAAACATGATAAATTGAAGGGTGACACAAGTGTCAATTATCAAAGAGGGTTTTGTAAGCAATTATCAACTAAAATGACAACTAAAACGAAAATGCAAATATGGAGACGGGATTCTTGGGATGTGAAAGGAATATGGGCTAAATTACACAACCGGGTAAATGCTATTGATAGTAACTCGCTGCAAATTGGTAACTAGGCTAGACTTTAGTGGGGGTAAATTTTCTCTCGAACAATTTACTCCGAATCAAATTGGTTTCACTCGAACACCGATAAGCGGCAATGAAGCACAACCTTTGCCTTAGTCCATTCACTCTCTCGAGCTGAATGTGTGGGAGAGGGTTTATGATTCACTCTCTCCAGCTGAACCCACGACAACCCAATAACCACGGACTATCGATTCAGTTGTTTTGGTTTTAAAACTTCTCTCTCGAGCAAGTCAAAAACACGAAGATAAAATTGTATTTGCAACTACAACCCCATTTAATTCAAACACAACTACTAAGCGAAATCACCTCTACACAACAAATAAACAATCAATTATAAATACCCAACAGTAAATTCAACCCATATTCACAAAATCACACCCCAAGAATTGGGGTTTTAGCTAGATATAGTAAAGAGATAGAAATCGATACCGAAATGTGTTTCCATCAAATGGGTACGATAAAGATTGTCTTTACACACGTCAAGGATGAAGAATCTTCAATACCCACTTCCAATTGCTTAGAAAATGGAAATCTTCAACTCTTCAAACCTAAGGAAAATTTTCTGCCAAAAACTAAGTTCTAAAACTGAGTTCTGAAATATATAAAACTTGATTATAAACTAAAAATTCAAACAGGTATTTATAGTTGTCAAAAAGTGTGTTGTGAAGGATCACTCGGCGTAGTTAGTCGGGATCGCCGATCCACTCGGCAATCCACCCTTTGGTCTGGTTCATTGCCCTTCTGCATTGTCCTTAAGCAACTTCAAGCTCTGTAACTTTGGGCGATATGACACTACCTCGCGGAATCATTCGGTGACTCGCCGACTGCTCTGTTCTATCGGCCATTTTTATTTTGTCCTTCAGGGAAGGCATACTGGAACATTGGGCAAGACTAAGGCCATTCAGCGACTCACCCAATGGTTTAGGCAATCCTCAGGCCTTCTTTTCTTCGTTCTTTCAGCTGCATTGTTCCTTTTTGCTCCATAGTGTCCATGCTTTGTCTCTATGTTCAAATACCTGAAATTCAAGGATTTACATCAGTTATTGAGACAAAATATGCATTTGAGGACACTAAATCCATTAAAATAAAGCCCTAAATGAGTCCAAATCATGAACTCATCAATAACCCAACTTAAACTTTTTCTTGTCCTCAAGTAAAACTCAAGTTCAACAGTTCAAAAAGGATGTCTCAAACAGTGCTACACAAGGCTCAACCGTGAATGCACACAAAAAGTCTCAACTTACTCATGCAAGGATCAATTGTGCACTCAAAGTTTAAAGTTGTGACTCAACATTATCAAAGAATCTCAAGCTCACTATACTTACTTCAAATGCAAGTCCAAGCTCAACAAAGGAAATCAAATGTCCTCACACAACGAATGATTCCATATTCAGTCAAAGGTTCAATCATTTAAAGTTCCAGAATCAAGATCAACACTCACACTCACAAAGATAAACACAATGCATGATTTCACCCATAGGTTTGCCCTTATTTTCAATTGACTTTTGCTTCATCTCATTCAAGTTCAAAAAGGTCTTTTTCAAGGTTTGTACTGGGGCTGAGTGTAATGGTATGGTCATTTAGACTTATAGGCTGAAAATCCTCATGAAATGTGACGTGAACAACACCTTCTTTCCTTCTCTTTGTTATTTTCATTCAAGTTCAAAAATCACCTCTTATTCATCTTCCATCAGTCATTGGGAACCCCCTTTTCTTTGTATTTCCACAACTTTATTTCACAACTTTTTCTTTTTCAATCTCTTCTTCTTTTTCTCTCCTTTTTTTATATGGAGGGGTTAAGGTAGCAATGTTATCAAGTTTCTTCCAAGAAAAAGGTTGAGGTTCAAAGGATGCTCAAAGAGGTTCACACACTCACAAGGTAGGCCGCAAAATAGGTATAATTTCAAATTAGTTCACAGTCTTTAAAGTTTCCTAAGATCAGCTCAAGAAGTTGCATCACTTAGTCAACCGGACCAATAGGGAAAATTCTAGGTGTCATCGTGCATGGTTCACGGTAAACTCATCACACAAGGCATTGACACCAAAGTAAAACAAGACTCCACACTTTCGCTAGTGTATAATGTTAATCACAAGAGACTTGATTCAATAATTGGCTAGTCACAACAAGATGAAAAGAGTTCACATATTGTCTATGCAACTTCAATTGTCCTCATCGTAGCCGCGCATTCATTTATGTTCGATTATGAGCAATATTCGAGTCATCGTTATTGATCAAAACCGATACTCAAATTTTCAAGAGAACAACCACATTCAACACATATAAGAGGTGGCAAATTTTTTTAGACGGGTTAAAAATCATTTACAATTAAAAGCAAGGAGCCATAAGCTCAAACCTTCCACAAAAAGCAATGTATAACACAAATTTAGCTCAAAGCCCAAATATATAAACAAAATGGAGTCACAAAAGATGGGCCTCACCCCACCACAAATAAAACATTTGTCCTCAAATGCAAATAAAAACATCCACAAGTCAAAATAAAGTAAGGCAGAGATGGTGGTAAAGAGAGGGTCTTGTATGCACAGTAGCTCCATCTTTTTGGGCGTTAGTGCCCGATGCATCACTCTGAGTCTGAGCATCAGTGTTTGGGTCACCTCAGGAGGAGAGATAGTTCCAGATCCACTAGGGGCTGTCACGTGCGAGTCCTCCAGAAAGACACGCACAGCTGCACAGAATCCCTGGGCCCATGAAGGAACATTAGGATCTCTGATAGTGGTCTTCCTGTAAGAAGTGGACCTCTTGCCCTTGCCTTTCCCAGCCGTTGTGAGAAGTTTCGTAGCTTTGCCTCTGGATATAGATGCATCCTCATTTATCGTAATCCCCTTAGTCTTTTCTTGGGTTGGTATTATTCTTTTAGCTACTTTAGATCTAGTCATGTCTGCAAAACCTCGAGGATAAGTTAGGAAATATCCAAACAAACACACAGAAAATTAGGCGCAGAAAAACTCGCCGAAGCAGTTGCAGGGTCGACAAATTGCTTCAGCGAACTGAATTAGCCGGCCGAAAGTTACAGTGTACGAAGGGTTCAGGGGTTCAGAGAAAGGGCGATCAAGAAGTTTTTCGGTGAGTCGCCGAGCTCCTTTGGCGACCTCAGGCTTCTCGCCAAAAGTTATAGACTCCAACAACACATTTAGCATGAAATTAAAGGTGAGATGGGAACACTAGGCGAACCGTCGAGTGGTTCGGCGAGCTCGACCCATCTCGCCAAACGACCCAACGTGCCTACTTTCAACCCAACTTCTCGAATTCAACCCCACAACCCCCCAAAACAAATTCGATGGATGCTCTAGAGAAATTAAAGTACACCCCACGACACCCAAGCATAAACCCATGAAATTTTCTTCATTTTAAGCACAAGACTACATGATTTTGACAATCAAAACATTACGGGTAAGATTATCAAATTAAATCAAGCATTCAAATATACTAATTCTATCAGAGAGGACCAGCACACGACAACACAATGAGATCATTGCAAATGAGTACATTTTTTATAAAATAATCTCAGGGTTTGGAAAACCAACCTTTGATGCCGATTAATAAAGATTGAAATGTTAGGCGGCAGAGTAATCCATAATCCGAGCACCAATCAATGACTAAAATACTCTAAAAATGCAAGAAATATAGAAACTAGAGTGCGGGTGTGAGTTTCGAAAGGTAAAAAGTGAGGGAAAGTGAATGAATTTGAAACTTTTAAACCTTTGCCCTGAAAAACCGTCCAGTTCACGCCCATTCAGTGACATTAGTCATTCTCGCCGAGCTACTTGGTGACACGCTGAGTAGTCATTTACCTCGCCAAATTTTATAAGACCTCTAGTTATTTTGGGGGTCCAAACGATGGTCTCTGTCGGGATCTCCGACATGGTTGGCAATTCGCCAATAATTTCATGGGCTCACCGAGTTTTACAGATTCCAATGTAAAATTATCTTGAGTCTGTCAACGATTTAGGTCGGGGTCGCTGACCACTTCGGCAATTCGTTGAATGGACCTGATGCTCGCCAACCTGCACCTTTTGAACACTTTCCACACTTCCACCTACACAATCAACACGCCATTATTTTATCAAAGAAAAATAAAGCAATAAGGGGTCTTGGGTTGCCTCCTAAGAAGCGCCTTAGTTAACGTCGCAGCACGATGCAAGTTCACCTTCAAACCTCATTATTGAGGTTAGCCATAGTATCACTAGGAAAACCCCCCTGCTGTCTCGGTTTGAGATGGGATGATATATGACCCATTTGGGTCTCCAACTGCTTAATAGACACTGAATGGTAGGTGACGGTCTGGCTAAGGGTAGATACATCTTCTTTCGTTTCCTTTAAAATCGTGTCTGACCCTTCAACTTTGTTGAGGATATGAGAGAGCATATCCTCAGACCGACCACCTTTCGAATCTTTCGAGTTTTGGCGCTCGTGGGGAGGCACATACCTATCCTTCTCCCCATCCTTCCAATTTGGATTACGGTCCCTCCATTCATGATCTCGATCTTTCCAACCTTCATCCCTAGCCCAATCTTGGTTACCACCCTACCTCGGGTAGTTTGAACGATAGACACCCCCATGGTTGGCTAGGAAATTTATCTCTTCATTATACAAAGATTCAAACTTGGATTCATCTGGATTAGCACACCCGACACCCACGACATTGACACTTCGAGCACCAGCTCCCATGATATTTTTAGACAAAATATCAAGTTGTGTCATGATCTTGGCCTTATTTTGGTCCCTCTCTTGGTCCTTCTCCATTTTTTCCTTAGTTAACTTGAACGTGAGGGGAAACCTGGTCTTCACGGGTATACCACGCTCTGTTTATAGTAGTCATACCATCCAAGAGCTGAGTAGCTATCACATTAGGTTGTTGCATCAAACCTCCTGGAGAGAGTTGGTCAGCAACACCCTTATTTACCGAATCCAGACTCCGGTAAAAATACTGCAGCTACACGTTATCAGGCAAGCCATGGGTTGGGCATTGAAGCACCAACTTTTTAAATCGCAGTCAAGTTTCATGAATAGGCTCGCCTTCTAGACGCTTGAGGCTCTGAATGTTGTCCCGAAGAGTCATCATCTTCGAGGGAGGGAAAATTGCACTTGAAATGCGATGACCAACTCCTCCCACGAAGTGATTGATCCACATGGCAATCCAGCCAGCCACTTGCATGCTTCACTCATCAAAGAGAATGGGAACAACCTCAATTGGACCGATTCTTGGGAGATATTCTTGAAAGAGAATGGTCCGCATATATCTACAAAGTTTCTAATGTGCTCATGGGGATCCTCATGAGCCAAACTGCTGAAAAGCCCTTTTAGTTGCAATAGTTGCAACATAGTACTCATGATGAGGAACATTGCATTCCCTTCGGTCGGAGGTAAGTGAAAGGCACCAATACCACCCATGTGATGGGGGTCATTAGCAAAGTTTAACTTAACGAAAAATTCTCAAGTAACAACACTCCCCGGCAGCGGCGCCATTTTAACTTGACATATCTGGGCGCTTCATCCAATACTAAACGTCCACGGTCGTTCAATAGAAATATAACCCAACCAAGTGTGGGGATCGTTCCCACAGGGAGTGGTTTGTAATTGAGAATCAATAGAAAAGCAAAAATGTGTTCAAGTTAATCATAGCTATAGACATTTACGAAGAAAAACATGATAAATTGAAGCGTGACACAAGTGTCAATTATCAAAGGGGGTTTTGTAAGCAATTATCAACTAAAGTGACAACTAAAATGAAATTGCAAATATAGAGACGAGATTTTTGGGATGTGAAAGGAATATGGGTTAAAATACACAATCGGGTAAATGCTATTGATAGTAACTCACTGCAAATGGGTAATTAGGCTAGACTTTAGTGGGGATAAATTTTCTTTCAAACAATTTACCCTGAATCAAATCGGTTTCTCTCGAACACCGATAAGAGGCAATGAAGCACAACCTTCACCTTAGTCCATTCACTCTCTCAGGCTGAATGTGTGGGAGAGGGTTTAGGATTCACTCTCTCGAGCTGAACCCACGACAACCCAATAACCACAGACTATCGATTCAGTTAGTCGGGATCACCGATCCACTCGGTGATCCGCCCTTTGGTCTGGTTCATCGCCTTTCTACATTGTCCTTCAGTAACTTCAAGCTCTGTAACCTTGGGCGGTATGGCACTGCCTCACGGAATCGTTCGGCGACTCGCCGACTGCTCCTTTCTATCACCCATTTTGATTTTGCCCTTCAGGGCTTGGCACACTGGAACATTGGGCGGGACAAAGGCGATTCGGCGACTCTCCCAATGGTTTAGGCGATCCTCAGGCCTTCTTTTCTTCATTCTTTCAGCTATCTTGTTCCTTTTTGCTCTATAGTGTCCATGCTTTGTCTCTAAGTTTAAATACTTGAAATTCAAGGATTTACATAAGTTAATGAGACAAAATATGCATTTGAGGACACTAAATCCATTAAAATAAAGCCCTAAATGAGTCCAAATCGTGGACTCATCAGCTCTCAACAAGCAAGTTATTCAACCTCATGCGTACCCTTAATCCCCTTCCCCCTCCATCCTAAATGAGTCATTTTTCCCTAGTTTTTTTTTTCATTCCTAGTTTAAACCTCTTGTGGCTATGTGTACTATTTTGATTGACTATTGTGGTCAGTTTTTGTGATGTAATGCTAATTGCAACT
>JAJOOS010003265.1:0-34880 GCA_029582725.1 Solanum chiquidenum | reverse complement strand
ACTCCCTCCGTCCACAATTGTTTGGCAGGTATACTAAAAATAAATGTCCAAGATTAATTGTCAATTTAAACAATCAAGAAATATTTAGTCACTTTTTTCCAATTCTGCCCTTAATGATAGTGTAGTTCAATTGAAAAGTTATGTGGACTTTTGGTATTCTTGGTATAGTAGGGTTATATTAGTCAAATTACACCTTGCATTAAATTTTCCTTGAGGGGTGTGCATGACCTTATCCTGACAAACAATTGTGGACGGAGGGAGTATATGTTTGTATTCAATATTTGATTAGGCCTCTGTGTTGTATTCTTTGGCAGTGTATTTCACGTATAAAAGTGGTAAACATTATGATTCTATTCCATTAGCCGATCCATTTATTTCTATTGGGAATATGAAATTAAAAATATTTGAATCCCGCTATGGTAGAGGTAAAGACCTGCCTGAAGCCGGATGATGATTTTTTTTGTGGATGAAGAAGATTAGGAGTGGTTGTAATATTGGTTCGATATAATAATAAATTAGATAGAAAATTTAATTGGATATCCTTGTTCTGTTTCAAATTTGTCTTGGGGTCCTCCTATATCCCCTTTATTCATGAAAACTTTTTAATTTTCTGCTGAAAGATCTAAATCTTCCATTGCATAAACTAGTTCATCTAGTTCATTCATTGTTTACCGAATTTTCTGTATTAGATTTAGAATTTTCACTAAAATCATCTAGCTTTTCCATATTATGTCAATAACAACAATATTTTCTGTGTTTTCTTTATTTTTTTTCCAAAAATTCTTGGATTAATTTTTCATCCATGCTTCCTTTTTGGTAGGAGCTTTTACTAGCACTACTCTTTGCTAACAATTTATTGATGTAATTTTGACTTACTTTTTTGTCAATTTTTTTAGTTTTTTCAATTGTATTTGTTATTCTTCCAGGAAAATTTTCCTTTAGAGATATTAATTCTAAAGGAAATCTATGACTTCCTTTAAACTCATAGATAATAATTTGCAAGACTAATACTGTTGTTTATTATATTATGATTGCAGTTTATTTCATATTTATAATAGTTTTCTTTATCTTTTTCCAAGGCTATTATGGTTATAATTTCTTTTTTAATATCTTTATTAAGATCTTTTATAACCTGTAGTATTGCTACTAAGGTTTCTTCATTTATGTACCATAGAGGTTTAATATTCATTCGGACCAATAATAGTCGGAAGTATCCATATCATTTGGTACATATTCATTGAAGTTATAATCTATTGCACATAAATTATATTCTTATATAAGGCTTGTCAAGTAAGATGATAAAAGTAAAGACATGAGATTTAACGGTCAAAGGGCAAATATGTGCCTAAAGTTGGATGGCAGAGGCAAATATATCAAAAAGTATGACGAAGAGCAAATATAACCCTTTTCTGAAAGTATAAGGGCAAATATGACCCTTTTCCGAATTTTAAATTTTGAAAAATGAAAAAAAAATCAGCCTTTAATAATCTAGAAAAATTAAATTGAAAAAAGAATAAAAAAGAAAAATTCTCCCCCACTTAACCCATTGCCCTTTCTTCTTCATCTTCTTCCCTGTCATTCCACCATGATTCCTTAACAATAACAAAAAAGAAAATATCTCCCACCCAACCCTAATACACCCACCTAATCTTTTGCATTTTTTTTTCTTCCCCTGTCACCCATTGTATTCTATTCTTCCTGTGATTATTGAGATTTTTGTGAAAATAATCGATGTCGATAAATTATTTCAAAATCGACGATGAAGAAGAATCAAAAGAATATCATTTTTTTTGTACCATTTTTAATAAGTTTAATGAATGGTGATGGTTGCTTGATCGGAGTTATTGAAAATAGAGATGCATGAATGTCAGCTAACTTTTTAACTCCAATGGTCCGATTATTTTCCTTCTTCTTGCAAATTCAATTAGTTTGTTTATAACGAAAAATGAAAAAAAAATAAAATAAGAAGAACAAAACAAAAGGCAGAGAATTTGAAGTCTTTAAAATGGTGAGTTGAAGAAGATGACTTGTACATGGGTGTGGGGTTATTTTCTTTTATAAATAAAGGAGGAAATACATAATTACCCCATGGAACTTGTACCTTTTTTTTAAGTAGACACCTTAACTTTATGGGAGTCCTATTACCCCACGAAACCATCCAAAAGCACAATAAATACATCATTTTTTCACCATCAGTGCTCTCAATCCAAGAGCGTGTGCCACACCTCCAACCCATTTAACAAAGGTCGGGTTTTATCCTAACCCATTCATTTTTTAACCCATAAACCAAACCCTAAGAAACTTCCAACCCATTTCACTTTCACCTACCCTCGTCTCTCTCTCTTCGACCGATCAAAATCCTAAGAAACTTCATGAGGCGAAGCTAGTTGGTAACATTAATTGTTGGTTGAAATTTATTGAATAGTGATGTCGGAACGAAGAAGTGAAGGCTCATAGGTTAGTTATTTGAAAAATCTTTGAAAAAAAGTTTATTTTACATTGTAAGTGTTGTAGTGATTAGTCGTTAGTTTATTTTTACATTGTTTGATGCATATTTCGTTTGTCGTCATGTTGTTGTTGTGTATATTACTCATCTGTATTATTGGAAAGTTGGCCTATTGCAGTTGATGTATATTTCTTTGTTGGGTTATTGTTGTTGAATATTGTTGTAGCTTTCATTGATTCAGTGTTTCTGAGATTTGTTTGTAACTGTGTTTTCAGGATTTCTTACAATGTCATTTGTTCTTATAACTTTGAGATGGTATCGAGTCTCCATGTTTGCATCGCATTGTTAAATGCAACATTGAATCGTTCTCGTCATTATGCGATTCAAGCTTGCATTTGACATCTCTCCCTCAAAACTTAATCACGGGAAATTGATTTCACATATTTTAAACAAAAAAATAATAATTAAAATGAGAAATTGCAGATCTCCAACAGCTAACAATGGAGAATTTTGGGATGGTGGTCTATTTAATGAATAAGCTAATTCAAATTAAGAATGCCACATGGTTGTCACGCCCCGAGATCACCCCCTAGGCATAACACGGCGTACTTGACCCCAAAGGGGTCTTATACGAGCACTTAGCATATTCATCATTGCATATGGATATTGAATAATGCGGAGATTTAAAAACTTTTCAACATCAATGTCAATGTGTCTCATAATAAAAAATAGAAAGTAGAATGTCTAGACATCATCATCTCAATGAAACCATCTAAGCACACATAAGAATTTCAAATAGGGACCATAGCCCTTTACAATATAATTGTCTCAAAATGACAAGTGTTGCGCCGTAATTTTACTAAACTTTAGAAAAATCACTTTTTGAGATGTTCTAAGTATAAAACAATTTGAGAAAAATACTTAGAAAAGAGTCGCCATTTAATTTTTTAAAGAAATTAAGAAAACTTATAATTTTCAAAGATTTAAACAGAAAAAATCATTTGAAAATACCAAAGAGGGTTCGGGGTTCAATTTACACTTCGAGAAGGGTTTAAGCATTCGAAGTGTCCGCTAACATGCGGTTGACCTGCGACTTGACTAAGATATATTTGACTATTTTTTAGAAAAATGATTTAACATAAGAATAATACGGTACAATATTTGGTTAACTTCAAGAAAATAATTAAATAAATGACACATTTTATTTCATTTATTTTTTAGAGAAAAGGGATCCCAAAATGGAACCTTTGACTTGATATACAAGTTATTATAATATTAATAAAACTAGATTAATTAGAATTTATTTAATTCATTTTGAAATCATAATTTAAACCAATTTTATAAATTAACGCATGAAAATCATTTTAAAATAGTTGGAAAATAAAAACCTTGACTAACTCTTTTTGAGAAAATGACTAAATATTATTATTATTATTTATTAATTGAAAAGGTTTTGACTAACATTTTTAAAATTTATTTGAGAAAAATACTTTAACTTAAAATAATTTTAACGTGAGTAAAATATGATTAAGCGAAAAAAGCATTAAAGAACATCTCTTTTAAATACCAAAATTTTAACGTAATTGAAGATATAAAACTTTTGACCAATATACTTGATCACTAAAATAAAGGAACGCAAGACATGAAATGTATTAAAATTAAACCAACACAAAGAAAATAGCTTATCTTTCGGGGAATTTAATTAAGCTAATTAACAATTATAAAGTTAGAGTTAAACAACAAACAATAAATAATCACAATTAAATAATTAAAGAGTAGGAGAGAAATTGAATTTGGGCCTCCTTTTGGGCCAATTTCGCTAGAAATTTTGGTCTTAACCAAATTCTCGTTTTTGTATACATCGGTTGTATATCAATGTATATATATAGGCATGTATATCAGCTCTTTTCATGTATCTCCTGCTTCCGAACACTTGTATTTTACCTTATCTCTATATTTTCACATTTTTGAGCTGTATATCTCTATATAATGAGTGTCTCTGTAAACTATATCCTATCAATTTCTTCCCTTTTTTTCTATCTAAAAAATCCTCCCCCTTAACAGTGATCAAAAGGATGAATATATAGATCGAAATTCAGGGAAAATCGGGTGAAATTTCAAATTTGAATTCGAAATTCAAAAATCTCTTCTCAAGAGATAAGGTTGCTGGATTTCCGCGATTTGGTGGGATTTTCAGACATTGATGAAGAAGATCAGTATGGGCAGTGGGGTTGTAGGGTATTGTCGGTTTGAATGACGTGAAGAAGAAGAAGAAGAAGAAGAAAGCGTACAGGGGTGGGGTCATTTGGTGTTGATGTTGTATTGTTTAGTTGTATTTGGAGAATTGGGTTTCTGGATTTGTATGTTGTTGCTGATGGGCCTGTTTTGGGCTGGGAATTGGAATTGATTGGACTGATAAGGTTTAAGGGAATTGGGCTCAAAATTTGGGCCAAAGTTGCCTGAAAAATGGAAGTGAAAATGGGTTAGTGGTAATAGGATCAATTAGCCACATGGAGTTAAGAAATTAGCCGAATTGAATTTAATTAGTAAATTCAGTTAAAATTTAAATAAAATGAGTTAATATAAATTAATTAATGAGCTTCTTAATCTTGACGAAATAAAATAATTAATTTACTTGTAAATAAATTTACCCAAAAACATAAACATAACTTAATCAAACAAATACTTAATTAAGCAAAAAATCTTTTTGAGATGATTTTCGAATATTCTTAAAATATATTAATTATATACATAATTATAAAATACATATATTATTTAAAAATTATAAAAATGATACAAAATAACTTGCAAACTATATTATATTTATTTATTTATTTGAAATTTATAAAACTAATTATTTTAAATCATTTTAAATTGAAGAAGCTCGTTGATTAATTTATATTGTGGAGGGTCAAAATTGGGTGTCAACAACAAGTACAAAAGGAGTCTAAAAGTCTATTACAATACAAGAGACGTAAGTGTCATAATGTGTGTCCTCGGAACTTGAGGGCATACCAAAAGTCTTGGAGAAAGTCTAAGTCCAAGCTTGAGTCTCTTAGTAGCACAATCACTTCCCGGAACCTATACTTAGTAGAAAAAGAAAGAAATATGGGTTAGCACAATCAATTGTACTAAGTATGGAAGCCATGCAATTAAAACCACTTAAAACATGCATAAAAGGGACCTTTATATGAAAACATGTTATTTCAAGTTAAAAGCCATAATGCATATTCAAGGAACATTTAGCCGATCCACATTACAAGATAAAGAGACATTCATGATCATAACAAGAAGCCATAACCCATACCTTACACATTTGAATTCCATTTATATCATACCATCATAAGACACCACCCATGACCCTCCTTTCAAGTTTACTTGTGCAATGTACATATGAAGTCCCATACCCCCATATATACTAAGTAAAGCAATCAAGAAGACACAAATGTAATCACATACATAATTAACATCATAATAGGTGAAACCAACCTTACCATTATTCATAAGTTGCCATCCATAGAGGACTCACACTAGAACTCATCAAAGAACCCACTTGTGCAGTGCATAGGTAAAGTCTCATACCCTCACATATACTAAGTAGTATCCCTCAAGTAGTTCTAGTTAGAGTTCATAAGTCATTTACATAAGTCATATTCATACACTAGATCATCTTCTTAAATCATAGGGATATTAGTAATAACCGACATAGATCATGTGAGTTTCATGGAATCCGGTGTTCTACCCCCACACCGAAAAGAGAGTGTTCTACTTGCCAAGGTAGAACTAACCTAATGGCATCTAAGTGGATCCACTAGCTAATACCTATGTGGACAAACATAGTTATGGAACAAGGAGATTGCTACTAGAAATCCAGACCTGCTAAACGTAAAAGGTTTCCATCTCATGAGACAACATATGTACTGGGAACCCGGACTTGCTAAACGTAAAAGGTTTCCACCTCATGAGACAACATATGTATTGGAAACCCGGACTTGCTAAACATAAAAGGAACCCATATGGGAAACCGAACTTGATAAACGTAAAAGCTTTCATCTCATATTCATGTTCACTCGGTGCTAAGCACAAAAATCCCTTTTTAAAGTAGTATTAAGCCTTTACTTACACATTAATGCAATAAGGAGTGCATTAGGAATTCAACCCATCATTCATCATTTAGCTCACAAGTTCTAAGATGAAGATAACCTTTCATCGTAAAACCATCAACATGTAATAATGTTCATTCATAACATAGTCATATAGTGTTCATGAGATTTACCTTCTATTCATCATACCAACACTACCATAATCATAGCTTGACATTCATGTTCGTTTCATAGCATACTTGTCAACACTTGGGGTTGTAGGGAAAATGAACATAACTCAATCACTACAATTCATAATCAAGTAGCACCTCCACCATAAGTGGATCAACAATTCAATATATGAACATTCATCAATTTGACAACCTTCATTCATAGCCTTCAAAGACCACATCAAGATTCAGCCCTAATTCATTGGTAATCATTCATCATATAGAGCAACATCATAATACAATAAGGAATTCCACAATTGCATATTAAATTCTCATCATTCATTCACCATTAAAGTCATACAAGGATTTAAAGTGAGAAAGAAAGAGGAATTCATGGGCCTTGTGGGAATTTGTTCAAAAACCATCAACATGACATTAATTCATCCATAAATAATCATATACCACCATAATTAATCATTATAATTCAATGAAAACACACTTGTAAAGTGACCCACGAAATTGAGAGAAAATCTAGAATTTGGGGAACTTTGAAATCCAATTTTGAGAGGGCCTCTTGAGGAAAAGATCCCAAGAGTGAAAAGCAACCATACCTTAGTTGATTCCTTAAGAATCAATGGAGAAACTCCAAGCAATTTGGGAAAGAACCTTGAAACCCTATCTCTAATGTATTCTTCTTCTTCTTCTAAGGTTTTTAGAGAGAGAGTTTAGAGAGAAGTGGAAGAGTTTTGATTTCCATTAAGTGTTGAGTATAATGACTAAAACTTATGAATTTAGACTTAAAAACCAATGTATAATTAACCTCTAAAATACGCAAAACACCCCAACTTAAATAGGACTTAAAAGGAAAAGTCCCTAAACTCTTCATTTAAATGGTCCCCGTCAGGGACCACGGCCACCATTCTTGGGTCGTGAAAGTGCACCACGGGTTGTGGTGTTTCCCGTGATATTGGAGGCAGTAGCTCCCCTTTCCTGCACAAGCCAACACTTAACCAAGACAAGACCACGGAGCCTTCCACGATCCGTGGTGATGGCCTTGGTCATGACTTGGCCTTGTAGAGGGAAAGCCTTGGCAATGCCTTCAAGCCTTGGTGCCAAGTGACCTTCACGAGCCACCCCTCTCCCTCGTCAAGTGCACCACGGCCCATAGTGGTGTCTGTGATGCCTTGGGCAGTAGCTACCCTACCAACCCCCAAGTCGTGAAGTGGACTATGACTCGTGGTCCCTCTCGTGAAGGGTGAGGCAGTGTCTAGGACACTTGGAGGTCCCTCTCCCTTGACCAAGGAAATTCCACGAAGCCTCTCACTTGCCCGTGGTCATGACAACGAGCCGTGGTGATGGCCGTGGAGTTTGAGGCAGTAGCTTCAAGTTTGGGGCAGCCTTGGCCTTTGGCCTTGGCTTGCCCATTTTGCTTGGCACTCCACCCTTAGGCCTTAACTCATAGACCACCATAGCACACCTAGATGGTCTACCAACTTAGGGGAATTCATTTTATACCTCATTGACATTACGTTTAGGCTCTAGTTCAACTTACAAATTTTCCCCGTTGTTACAATAGCGTTTTAACATTGGTTGGATAATGTTTTTTTATTCCTTGACACGCCCAATCTGCGTGACAACACTGATGGATTTGAAACGGGTTAAAATGATGTATTTATTATTCTTTTGGATAGTTTCGTGGGGTAATAGAACCCCTACAAACTTAAGGTGTCTATTTAAAAAAAAGGGTATAAGTTCCATGGGATAATTATGTATTTCCTCTAAATAAAGAGATAAATATTTAATTAAATGAGTTTTTAGTTATTTAATTAATACATGCCAAGTGTCAAGAAAATAAGCACTAATTTTTTATTTTTAAAAAGTCCATTCACGCGCTCAGCAGCAGTGAGTTACACTTATTTTGCCACATCAGCATTTTGTGTTTAATAGGTATATGTTTTGAACAATTTAGGTGTTCAATAGGTACGAGTCCTAGTTGAGGTGTCCAAGTGAATTATGCGGACAACTTTAAGGGGTTGTAGATGACTTAAGCCAAAAAATATATTACACATAAAATACAATGAATACATCCAAATCATTATATCTTACTAATTTATGTATCATATTTATTGATTTCACATAAATATTCAATTTATTATACATAAAGTACAATGTATGTGTATGATTCATTGCAATATATATTTTTTGTTAAATTCATTGTAAAGAAATTCAAGAATTCAATCATTCATTGTAAAATTATACATAATGTTCATTGTTTCTTAATAATCAATTATTATTCATTGTATTTTTATTAAAAACATTTGATGTATGATGGTGAGAAAAAAAAACTATATAAGTAACATAGGAAATTTCTTAAAACCATATCCAACAACAACTTCTCATTTAAAAGGTGTCACAAAATCAACAATGAGAGATCAAATACGTAAAGCATTATGTGCGTACAAAAGAGATCATTCCACATACACTAAAAAAGATTTACAGTCATGGCTTAATGAAAACTTTCGAAAGTTAGTCAAGACACTATCAAACACACTCAAACGATCAGCTAAATATCTTTTCACTGACTTAGAAAAAGGAAAGGATATCAAGCGACACAAGCCAGCAAAATATTCAGACATGGAGAAAGTTGTTTATGAGTGGATACTCCAATATCAAGACCGTGTGAATATAACAGGAAAGTTAATTTTGGAGAATGCAATAGATGCAATGAAACTTTTATATCCTCAGCAAGATTTTGAGCACAAATTATCTCTAGGTTGGCTTGAAAAATTCAAGCTAAAGACATGACATCAAGTCATTTCGTCGTTTCGGAGAAAGCGGTTTAGTTGATATACAAGATATGGAGACGAAATTGAAATCCATAAGAACAAAAATAGATCAGTTTCCTATGAAATATGTTTTTAATATGGATGAAACTGATTTATTTTACAGGTTACAAGCAGATCATTCTCTTGCTACGAAACAACTTGAAGGAAGAAAGCACGACAAAGAAAAGCTCATAATTGTTATTTGTTGCAATGAAGATGGATATAAAAAAATTCCTTTATGGATTATTGGAAAATATGCAAAGCCACATTGCTTAAAAAATGTCAGCATGAACAACTTGAATTGTCACTATCGTGCAAACAAAAGAGCATGGATGACAAGTGTGTTTTTTGATGAATATATTTGTTGGTTTCACCACAAAATGCATGGTAGACAAGTTTTTCTTATGATAGATAATTGTCGAGCCCATAATAGAAATATTGAATGACTACAAAATGTTGAATTGTTTTTCTTGTCACCCAACATGACATCCAAAATTCAATCTTGTGATGCTGGGATAATAAGAGCTTTCAAAATGTATTATCGTACCAAATTTTATCGTAGGATATTAGAAGGCTATGAAGTGGAGCAAACTGATCCAGCAAAGATTAATGTTTTAGATGCTATCAATTTTGCAATCCCTGCTTGGACAACAAATGTTCAGCAAGAGGCAAAAACAAATTATTTTCAACACTGCTAAAATTCGTTCGGGGATGTAATCTCAGAGACTCGGAGAATTTAAATGAACCCACCTGTGAAAACGTCATTCATGAACTTGAGGTCATTATTAATGATCTCAGTTACCACAATAAAATGGATGTCAATAACCTATTGGATTATCCGAGTGAAAGTGATACATAATCAGAGATCCAAAGCTTAGAAGAAATTATGGATAAGATCAAAAAAAGCAACGTTGATGATGAAGTTGAAGATGATACTATACCTTTGGAATCAGTTACGTGTGAGGAAGAACTTATCGCGTCTAAAACTCTTCACAATTTTATGGTGCAGTTTGAAAAGACAACACCAGAGCTCTTGGATGTAATAAGAAAAGTTAGAGATAGAAGTCGATCCGGTACCTTCCTCAGGGTACTCAACAACTAGAGTCATCTCCCTTTCTCCTTTTAGCTTTAGATCTTCAATTTTAGATTTAAAGTTTAAGAAAAAACAGAACAAAATAGAATCATATCTCACTAAATTGTCTTAGATATATTTGTACTTATAAAGAATTATTAATGTATGATATTAATGGAACCATATATTTATATAGGGGTCTTCTAATAAATATATTATCTTATTATCTTATTATCTTATCAAAATTGGTGATTTTTTCCATTTGCCCAAGTCGGGACCGAAGAAAAATATTATTTTAGAGAGATTATTAATTTACCGAGTATTAATTTATAGAGGTTTTATTGTACACCAAACAAACTAATCCTTAATTAATACTAAGGTAAAACATGAATTTTTTTTCATATGTTAAAAGTGAAAAATAAAAATAAAAAACTATTTTTTTAAATAATGGACAAGTAAAAATGAATACAGATAAGAAATGAGGAAAAAAAAGATATATTGTATTTTAAGATAAAAAATATATATAATAAAAAAGATAAAAAATATATTACAAATTTTTAATTTTTTTAAAAAGAGAAATGCATGATCAAATATCATTTTAAATTTTGGCTTCAAAATTTTCTTTTGTATATTCTAACATGTACAAACTAATACGTAACACTATAGTAAAATTGCACTATTTTTAAAATATTTGGCTATACTTTAAATAGCAGTCTTTGTTCTACTTACGCAAATAGTCCTAAAATTTAAACTAACGACAACGCAAGCCCAAACCCGAATTATCTCCGGTAATGTAATACGACATTTCAATTCACAAATAGCAAGGTTTGAGACTCTGAGTCAAACTAGGGTTTTGCTTGCAGAAGAGTAACTCGTCGGAGAAACAGGAGCAGCAGCAGCAGCCATGGCTAGCACCAAAGTACAGAGGATTATGACCCAGCCCATTGTAAGTATCTTCCTTCTTTCTCATTTCTTCGTATGAGCAATTTTATTTTTGAACTCTTTTTTGCGCTAAATTTGGGATTTTTTTATTTTTTTTACAGAATCTGATCTTCAGATTTCTTCAGAGTGTAAGTTTACTATCATACGTCTTTTTTGTTGTTTTTTTCAGTTAAACGACTACACAAAGGCTTAATTTCCAATTACTGTTTGAGTTATAATTTATGTGATTTTTTTGGCAGAAAGCGCGCATTCAAATATGGCTATTTGAGCAGAAGGATCAGAGGATTGAAGGACGTATTATTGTATGTTTTATTTCTTGTTCTCCAGTTCAAAGAAGAAAAAAAGATTAATATTTTTTGCCTATAATGAATTTCCTCTTACCAATGTTTGTGCGACTTACTTTCTGGTTCATTCTCTTAGTTGATGATTAATATTCCCTTAGCGCGTGCAGTAAATTATGTTATTTCCCAGAGTAAATTCAGCATAGAATTTATAGGCATCGCCTCCCATTTTTGTTTGGGTATGGATGGAATAGCTTTATTTAATTCTTATATATTGAGTAAAGATCCGTAGAGTTTAGTAGATCTGATTTTGAATGAGCAGCCCAGGATAGAATTTTTGGCTATGAGATTTATCATTAAAATGGTATTGAGATAATAAAGGTGCATAATTTGGATGTATTAAGGATAAATTCCCAACAAAGGAATGAGGTAGTAAAAGAAAATGAGAAACTTGACTAAATCATCTGGCTGTCGGAAAGTTCAGCAAGGAGAAAAGCAGTTTAAGCTCATATACCCTTAACTATCGACTAATTATATTTTACAAGTGATGTAGCCTTTATTTTTTTTGAATTGCAATAGAAATAGTACCAAGCATCTAGCTTCATTGTTGTCATGAAAACTTCCATTTCATGTAGCAAGCCCGTAAGTCATACTTGACATATAGGTATAGATTTTAGATTATGGCTCACTGCACACAGGCCTATCTAGTTGGGCCAGACCAAATAAATGTTGTATTCTTATGTAAAGTCTAGTCTTAATGAACACGTTCAGTTTAGTTTGTTGTGTCAATGCTTGCATATACTTGAATTTGGGATAAACTGGACTGCTCAGGAGGAACTCTAATTCTCTAAAGAAACGTTATAATGAAATATCCTCATTGTATAGCCGTGTATTAAAAGAGCTATAACATTTTCAATTGTAGTCATTTTAGGAAGTGTGTGCCAAAGGATTGAGAAAGTGTGTTCTGGGCTTTTGGTCTAAAACCTAGGACTATTTTTTTTTATCATTGATTCCTAAGTCAAATCTACATTACGGGGATTATTGAGAAATCATCTGTTTCCATGCATGATTTTTACATTTTGTTTTGAGTATTTCTAGGCCTTCAAATTTCATTACCTATTTTTCTGATTATTGCACCATGCACTTCAAAGTTTAGAATTTTTCATCGATAGCTGCAAAACATAGTTCTATCCTTTATTGATACTTAGAATCCTCGATATCTTGCATATAATCATAGCCATATATTTTAATGGGTATATATTGTATAACCTTTCTACACAACCATCCTCACTTCTTTCCAGTTCCTTTTACTACTCTTTCCTTGAAACATCAAATGAACTCTAAAAGAAACCTGCTTTAATGTGAAGATATGTACCTACAAAAGTTATTGTACGAACCTCAGAGAACTTGGATGCTGATCTATTTTGCTGCTTGTGTAGTTTCGATTTCCCAAGCTGTGGTTCTTGGTTAGGTGATGTGGATTGTACATATTGTTGTCAAGATTTCATAGGGACTTGGGAAGCGTTAAAGTTTAGGAAGTAGCTTCATTATCGACTTGTCAGACATCATATGACTGAATAAGCTTTGGCACTAACTTAATTTGGTGTTAACATATTCATTGTTTGCACTCTTCTTATTATGAAGGTTTTTTAAAATCTATAACTATCATTGTGTGAATCAGTATTTGATGAAGGTTGGTTGCACATGTTCTATGCGAGCAGATAAAAAAATGATTTCTGATGGATGTGCTTGAATTAAAGCTTTTGCATGACACACCTGCACTATGTGCTTTTTTGGATAGAGTTGTACATGGAGAATATAGAAGTATTATTATTGCTGCTAACTTTATGTGTGGCCTCTTAAGATTTTTTCTTGTCTTAATGGATTTAGGTTATATTTCAACTCACTATTAGTTGTTGAATGGGAGATAATTTGTTTTTTTTTCTGTAGGGTTTTGATGAGTACATGAATTTGGTTCTAGATGATGCTGAGGAAGTCAATGTGAAGAAGAATAGCAGAAAGCAGTTAGGTGCGTAGGAAATAACTTTCAACCCAAGGCCTAGCCCTTTTCTCCCTTAGAATTACAAGGAAAATCATATTCTCTACAACTTGTCTCTAAAATGTCTTTGTTTCCTCCGCAGGGCGGATTCTTCTGAAAGGAGATAATATCACATTGATGATGAACACGTATGTTATTGACTCATTGCTTTACCTCTTTTCCTGATGCACCTGAAAACATAGTTAATCACTCCTAACAAATAGCTTATAACTGCCATTATGAAATCTCTCCCCTTTGGCAGGGTAGTACTGATATTTTCATTTGTTTTATCTATTTAGGGGGAAATGATTTCATGTTAGCTGGATCTTGTGAAGTTGTTCGATTTTTTCTGGCAAAAATCAACTATTGAAACAACAAGTCTTTGTGGACAAGGAGCACGATGTTAGACGCACATCATTGAGTTTGAAGTTCCATTTATGTTTTGATATATGTATATTCAGCATGGTATGCTCAGACCTCTTTATACAGTGAAGAAGAGTAGCCTTATGACCATTTCTCTCTATGTTGGTAGTATTGTAGTCACAATTATATTGCAGGTAAAGAAGTGTGTTAACTTGGGAAATTAAGTATTACTATGGGATTTTCATGTCTAATGTGCTTTAGGGTGACCTCGTGTGGCTGTCATGAAGAGGAACATGCCAAGTTATGGCACTTGTGGTGCATGACTAAATTTACATGTGATTCATTCTCAACGTTATCGTTACAAATTCATCAGAGAAATTTCTTGGCTCACCAAAATCATATGCTCGTTTTTGGGACACTTCAGGGAGAAGATCTTTTGTAATTCTTGTTGAAGAATGAGACAAGATTTCAATCTATTGTGATTCCTTCACTCTATTAAAATAAATATGGACATAAAAGATTACCCCTCGAAGGGGTAAATTAGATATTGAAAAGCCAATAATTGAATTGTCAATTCGAACCTCTCCAGCTGGTCTGGCTGCTATTCCGTACGTCCTTGGAGACATCTTAGAAGGTGGGTAGATACCCAATTACCCACTGTCGAGAAAAATGGGTGGCTTTTTGAAAATATTCAAGTTAGCTAAAAAGAATATTGAAGTTGAAATTTAAAAGATTTGTGAAAGTAATTGTTTTTAGGACTGCAATTTCACCTGATTTTTTTTTTTTTTTGGAGAAAGTTGAGATTTGTATAAATACTAGCCGTTCAAAATTAATTTTCAAATCATTATTTAATATGCAGGCATTTAGACAATTTTCGGTTGAATCAAACATTAAATAAGAGCATTTAAAAATTACTAAACATGAATTTAAATTGGGAAAAAAATTCTCGAGTGTACGATTAAAAATTGCTGTTTCTCTTAATACCTGTCAAATAAATTTTCTAATATTTGTAAATACTAGGGGTAAATTTCAGCATTTATTTGGGGAAACTATTTATAACCAAACAGTGTTTTATATTAGTGCCAAAAAAGAAGAAGTTGGCATATGTAAAGGGGCAGAGAGGTTAAAGACAACAATCTGCTGCTACTCTTATAATAATAATATACTCCACTCTGTTTTGCTAAAGGCAGCTGCTGGGCACAACACTGTTCTCTCAGTGATTAACAATTTGAAGTACGGTATGCTTCCTCTGTTTTTTTCTTCAACCTTTTTTTTAATGACATAGCGGGTAGGGGAAGTGGTATCGGGAAGGCGTTACAAGGTGGGAAATCGAACTCTCAGTAATAAGGTGAAAGTTTAGGTAGTCAACCAAGTAGAGTCCCGTTTTTCAACTTTAGTTTTTCAACCATATGTAAGGAGTCTTCTTCACTTTGTAATGTATACATTTCTTGAATTTTTTTTCTTCCCATTTTAACTATCTGTTGGTTGAGATTTCCTGCTGTGTTTCCAACTTTATCATTGTTGATTTGTTTCTCAAACATTACATATTCATCTAGTCTTGCTTAGTGGCAACCATAAAGGCAGAATTTTCACCAAAAATGTTCATCATCTATTATATACTACTCTGTATTAAGAAAAAATTATCTGGTATATATAAAAAAAAATAGGAGTTTGGATGAACCGCTTCTGTACCTCTAGCTTCTTCCATACTTGTGATCATGTCCTCTTCAGGGCCGGCTCTATGCTTTGGGAAATAAGGCTTTTGCCTTAGGCCTTCAAATTTTTATCAAGAATAAATTATGTGTTAAATTTTTTATAGAAAAAAATGATTATTTATGATAAAAAGTATAATTTTTTTAAAAATATATTATTTTACTCACTTTAACATTTTTTGTAAAATAAGAATTAATAGTGAAAAGTGTTGAACAAAGTGAATTACAAATTCTTTTTTATTTCGTTTTAAATTTTAGTTTCAAGCATTACTACAATCATATTAAAATGGGGTATACCAAGTCATCAACTTCTTGCATTAAATTCTATGGTTCTAAATCTTATCTCTATTTAATATTTATCAACTTATTACTTGTATAATTATGTTAACAATTCATATAATAATTGTCTCACTAAAAGGATGTTTTTTCAATGTTGAGTTGATAAAATCTTACCTAAAACTAATAACTAAAAAAACAATATTAAAATACTAATAATTTTCATCTAAATAGTGTAAGAAAAATAAACTTTGAATAAATATGTATATGAAGTTTGATTATATTTTAGGCCCCGAATTGAAATTTCGCTTTAGGCCCCCAATCACGTTGAGCCGTCCCTGGTCCTCTTTATAGGAAAAAAAGATGTTCCTATATACTTTTACACTATTTTTTTTATGCTTTCCTAAGAGCTTTACACCTTTGTAGTTACCTTGGTGACTCGAATCGACAATCTTAGGATTAGGGTTGGAGGATGTTTATCATCTAAGCAATCCCTCGTCTACCCCTATCATTTATTATGGATAAATAACTATAGTATCTCTTTGCATTATTTACTGATTGTATTAATTGATGAAAGAAGGCATAGTAAAATGTTTTTGATGGGTAGGCCCTGTTTTGCCTGCTGAAATGGAAGCAAAACTGAAAGCAGAGAAAACTGGTACTGCTTCAAAGCATTCAAGGAAGAGAAGCTTCAGTAGACCCTCTTGGCTTCTCTGCACTATTGCCGGTAATTACATATTGTAATTTTCTTTTACATGTTCATTCTGTAGTTTTAGTTCAAACTCTGTATTTGTGTTTTAAAATCCACTTAATATGTGCGTAAATAAATTAATAAGCTGCATTTTCTAAAATTCATAACGCATAAACTCAAAATTCTAGCAATCCTTACGTCCAAATGTTGGACTAGTGTGAGACACAGAGAGAGGGGGTGGGGGCGGGGCATTTATTGGGGGTATGGGGTCCATTATTCTGTATTTATCTTTCATTTGGAAGTGTATGAAGAGAAGGTGTCATGTGATATGAAGTGTCATTTTCTTCTCATATATGATAAACCTCTGCTTATTTCAAAAAGGTTATGTCCTTTTGCTACTTTTGCTGTTTCTGTCTGAGGCTTAAAGAGTATGCCAAAAACGCTTCTTTTTTTGAAATTTGAATAGTAGGACCTCTCTCTAAAAGGGATGTATCTCACCATTCTGTTGTGTTGCAGAAAGAAAATAATGTCTGTTTCCTCAGCAGAATTAACAGTACCTTTAATCCTTCTGCCTGGTTGGCAGATCTCACCATGGGTTCATAGATTCGGTCTAATCCAATGTTTCAAAGTCAAACCTTTTATATATATGTGTGTGTGTGAGTATGGATAGAGTTTAGTAATTAGTATTCAGTCCGTCTCATTTTATGTGACACTGTTTGACTAGGTATGTTGTTTAAGAAAAAAAAAAAAACACTTTTGAGGTCTAAACAAATCCTTAAATATCTTGTAGTTGTAATCATTTTATTAAGGGCAAAAAGAAATTTTTATAGTTAAATTGTTTCTAGTTAAAGTAAGGTGAAATTTTTTTGGGACGAATTAAAAAGCAAAGGATGTTATGTAAAAATGAGACGGAGGGAGTAATACATTAGAAAATTATCTTACTCGACTGAAAACTCACAATGTCTAAACTCTGAATCAACATCTAGCTTTTAGGTATAAAAAATCTAATGCACTCTGATATCCCGAAAAAAACTATTGTTAACCCTGTGTATATATGTGCGGAGAAAAAGTATGGATAGAGTTTAATATATATTTGACAATAAACTCTTGACTCAGGGTATGATCTGCCTTCCCCGACTTCACTCATGGAATTACAGGATATGTTGTTGTTGTTGTGAATGTATGGAAAATGATAAGTTAATGAATAGGTAGCAGTTAGATTTATTTTTTTGAATTCAAACTACTAATTTCATTGTCACCTATGTCAACATCTGTCACTGTTGCTCATGGTCCAGGCAAGAGCTAAAGGGTCCATTTTTTAACTTGGATTTCATCAATCTAAAAGTTGTTTAGAATTCAAATTTTCAAATGCTTCACTTGTCAAGTCAACATCATACATATATTTGATTGTATTTGGATTGTGTTTTTTTCTTCAGATTTGGACACGAAGATGAAGAAGTTGGTTGTGAACGTTCCTAATAAAGATGATGCTGACAGTTTTACAGAACGCGCTGATGCCTATTACCAGAAACGGCCACAGCTTCTGGCCTTACTTCAAGAATTGTATGACAACTATCTCTCTTTGGCAGACCGCTATTGCCAAGCACTTGCCAAGAACCATCATCGTCGAAATTCCTTCCCTATTTCATCCTTCCATTATGATCATGATAATGATGATCAATTTGACAAGGAAGAAAACAACGGATCAGAGATTATTGACTCTGATGCTGAGAGTTCATTATCGTATCAGCCTCCATTTCCATCTACACAAGCCAAATTTGAACCAGACATGATCATTGCAGACTTGGTGATCAGGGGTGTTGACTGTGAAATCATCCAGCACGAGCTTAGTCAAGTCGACAAGCATTGCAACGAGTCATCAAGGAAGATAGAGTTGCAGGAAAGCTTATTGGAGTTGTTGGAATCAGAGAGATTGATCTTGTTAAATGAGAACGCAAGATTGGGATACAAAGTGGCTTCATTGATGGAGGAGAATAAGGGGTTGTCTTCAGAGTCTTTGTTCATGAAGAGGAAGGTAGCCGAGCTTGCAAGGTGCAAGCTAAACAGAAGGGAGGATCATAGAGTTTGCATGCTTAGTCGAAAAGTTGAGGATCTTCAAGGTCAGATATATGGATTGGAGAGGAGAAACAATGAGTATTATGAGCAGCTACTGAAACATGATGAAGAGAAAAGGAGCAGGTCCAAGATGGGGTTAAAGGGTTGCTTTAAAGTGCCTGAAGAGGCTGTAGTTGGCAATGTCAAAAAGGGTGAGAAGCAGAAACCTGTTGGTGCTGAAGTTGGAAAGAAAGTTCCTAAGTTTTGGGACAGGGTTAAAAAGCTTGATATCTTCCTTTGTGCACCTGAATTCAACTGAACCTATTGTTAACTTTGCTGCATAAAAAAAGATAGCTTTATCACCACACTAAGTTCTGAAACACATGTTGTACTTTGAGGGATCGTTTGGTAGAATGTTATAAGAAAAGTATTGAATAGAGCGTATTAGTAATACTAGGAGTAATATCACATTATTCACTGTTTAGTTTGTGTGTTAATAGCTCGTGTATTGTTAATATCAAGGTTTTTTATATATTAGTTATATACAACCTATGTTATTGAATAGGGTGTATTATTATACATTGGCTAAAAATCCTACCAAACAAAAGATTAAATAATACTATGACTAGTACATCCTACCAGACAATCTTTCAAAGAGTATACGAGGCTGAGGCTGATTATCTAGATTTCAATGGTCACCTTGACGTGGAAGAAAATGCAAGTCCTCGTTTTTTAGTCTGCAACTGTAAATTTCAACTTAAGTGAGTATTTTTGCATTTACTAGGTCTATGATACATGCCATTGAAATTCCTAAGAACACTAACAATGTCTATGCCAATTATTATCTACTTGCACTCCCCTACTCCGTGCAGCTATAGGTGCACTTTCAAGACCTTTTATGTTATGTAGAGAAATACCAAAAAGGAAAATAATAGGGCTCTTAAATAACTAGCCATGCTCCTCAATAACAATTGTTCAATGCCACCATTCCACAAACATCACTTGCAAATAAACTACTGTTAAGCTGACAACTGAAATTTAAATGAACATCAAGGTCAAAGCCAAGCCAAGCCTGGTTAGAGAGGACTTCTAACAATAGAACATCACCCTTTTGACATTCTCCTTAAGAGCAGGAAGGGGCCTTACAGCAGCACCGACACCTGGTGCTCGTGTGCTCCTTCCAACAGCTCCTACACCACCTCTGTACGGAGCAGCTCCACTTGTGACAGATTCACTATCAGATGTCTCTGGTTCCATGTAAAAACGAGCACGGAAAGCTGCCAAATGTGCATAATAGGCTGGAGGAACTGCAAACATCAATGACTCAAGTTCACTAACATGCTATGATGAACAGGTTACATACAAAGAAATTCCACGAAAGAATTAGGGGAGAGGGGATGGATTGGGCATCAAAAATAGATGCGGAAGAAAAGGCACTAACAAGTGCAGTGAACATACCAATGGAGACGGAACGAGTACACCTAGCATATCTGGAAAAAAAAACAAGAAATAATTAAAGCCCATCAGAATGCTGGTGATTTAAAGAACTATGGAAGCTCCGATTCAACTTACGTATAACAGAGGTTGTTAGTCAAAGACTGCAGCCCGTCAGCAGAAAAATTGTTCTCATCCCACAAGACATGATAGTGTGCTGGCCGGCTAGTACCCTGCAATACCACAAAATCTGGAAACTTACAATCGAGTCCTTTATACATGACTATCATATTTTCATAGAATATCTATCTTATTACCTGTATGCCGGCATGGCTACAGAGATAGAAATCAAACTCAGTAGGGTGGCAGATCTTTGAATCAACCACAGTACCTTCACAATTACATTTTAAGAAGATTTTAGGATCATTAGCAGCTATTATAGAATCATCAGAGATACTGAGATTAACACTCACCAGGCAAAATGTTCCCACTCCGATCAACAGCATTTCTATCACGGTGGTTGTTGGCAAACAACCTTGTGTGGTGACGCTTTTGAACCACAACAAACGTAACTGGGGGCTGATAGTTGGGTTCTAAAGATGCACAGGCCTGAATTGGATTTAAGTCAGTTCAGAACTTCTAACAAGTAAAAGGGCAAGCTTGTTTCTAGCCATCCTCATCGTTCAGAAAATAGAAAGAAATTCTGAGTTGATAATAAACAGGCAGACTAAGATATAGCAAAAAGGAAAATACCTTGCGGATTGCATCAAGTTCAAAAAGAAGCACTTGATAAAACTGTCCCTCACTAACACCATCTCTGAGGGGGGAAAAGACGATTAATTTCAGCCCAAGAGGAAAAAGAAAATTGCAAAATGCAGGCATAGAAGGGTTAATCATCAATACCGGTAGAATATTATTCTCTGAGGCTTCTGTCCAGTCGCTCGACGGAAGGATATAAGCAATTCCCTGAATTAGAGATAAGATAAGAGCATCAATCAGAAGCGAAATTAAGTCCAGTAGAATAAAAACTCGAACATTAGGGCATGTTCTTTCAAAAAAGGGAAGGGAAAAGGACAATACTTTATCATGCCACCAGTCACAGTTCCTCTAGTTGGATCTTGCCAAGTCTTGTACAGATCTTGTATAAGCTCCTGCCTATGAGCTTGAGCAGAAACCAGACCAGCATACTTAGTAATCTCAGGCCAATCTTGAGAAGCAACCACCTAAAAGATATGAAAATTGAGCACTAAATTTGCTTTGGAGAAATAGATTACCAAGAGGATCAAAGAAACCAAAAGAATGAAGTACACAACAGCCTACCGCAGCAATGGACGGGCTAGAATCCTCCCCAGGGTGGGGATGGGTGACATCTGCACCAAAAATAATAGTTGGGCGGTCGCTGACAAGGGGAATTCGCCTAGAGATCGCATCAACAAGCACGGTGTTTCTTCCTCCAACTTTCACATTAATCTTAAGGGACACATTGGCTAAATACTGCTTGCTCATCTTAAACACATGTTTTGTCAAGCAGCATTGCGAGACAATGCCAAGATCAGTTTCACAAATCCGTTTTAGATCACCTAGAAAAAGAAATAAAATATTTCAGCTGTAGCATATTCCAGGAGCTTGCAAAGAAATACTACATGAATTTCACCATTCTTGGCCTGTACCATAAAGGGAGCCATTATTGTCGGGCAATATGACGATCAACAGATCGAGCTCCCTCCCATTCGGCTGCAACTTCGTCATAGCATCATGAAATCGAGTTTTCAAGACCCTCTCAACTTGATCGGGGCGAGCACTCACTGGTGGTAGAACAGGATTCGGGTTGAAGATCTACAAAGACATAATAGTATCTTAAAATTTTATGTCGCAGGACCACCAAAAAAGATACAGTAATAACAATGGAAAAACTTTAACTTCCAAATTACCATGCCCGATATCATGCACATTTGTGCAAGCTCAGAACAGAATCCCCGTGCAACACTGTCTTGCACATTGCGAGAAAAGTTTATACAGATCCAGTTGTTCACTGTTCCTCCATTAACCATTTTCTGTCAACAACAATAAAGTAGAGTAAATAACCAAAGCACATCCCAACACTGACTGAAATTCAATAGAAAGGCAGCTTATTTGAGATATAAAACTAGCATAATTCTTATGTTAAGCTCCAACATTGACTGAAAATCGACACAGAATAGAGCAAAAAAATGTACTTCAGAGAAAAAGGAAACTATGAACGGGAAGTGGAATCAATCCAGAACTCTTATGCACCTCCCAACTGTTTCATTGATACTACTCCCTTTCATTGTCTTTGAGTGCCTAGCTATCACCAGAAGTCTTTCCTTGTTCAAACCCCGCTATACACTTTTATGGCTATATCATCCTAAGGTGCAGCTAAGTAGATTGATCTTATTGACGTTGATCAAACCGTGGGATCAGAAACCTGGAATTTAGCTCTGCATCACTAAGGGTACAGCATAACATACACTGTCTAGAATGGGTAATAAAGAGTAACCAAATTAATTTTTACCACCAATACATGATGAAATTGCTCCAGGATATCTACAAGATAAAAAAGGGAAGGACAAAACAAAGCACACTTTTAAGTTCCGTAAGGTTAGTTATTCTATCATAAGCTATATGTAGTAAAGACGGGTATAAATAAGGCAAGAACAACTAATCTGATACTTCAGTTGAGGGCCTTAAAATAGTAATTAGAGGTAAAGCAAGACTAATCTTGTGAGAACACACACCAATAGATGGCATTTAACTGCAAGGAAATGAGAGTCAAACTGGCAACGTGAATCTCAATCACGCTAATATCAGTTACCTTATTCATCATATTCCACTGGCCCACTTGTGGCAGACAGTCTTTTTCTCGACCTGTATCATGGTATTTAAGCTGCAGAAACAATAAACATAATTTAACAATTATAAAATAAACTTAATTCACTCCACAAAGCAAAGAATTGAAGCAAGAGTATCTAAATCCAGAAGGATAAGGGACACCCATCATCCTCAATGACATGATCACAACAAAGAAAAGGAGAGTTATAACTTACCCAAGGTGCAGGCAAAATGCGAGCCTCAACTTGAGCAAGCTTCTCGCTAATCTTAATACCAAATTCCCTCGCATATGGGTCATCAGCATAAGCATTGTGACGAACAGTCTAACAAAAGAAAAGGATTAAATTGTGGTAAATACAGATCATGGTAAATACAAATACTATTGCAAAAAGGCCAGAAATTTATCCTCAAAAACATTAATTATTCTATGATGCACAAACAGCAGAGATGAATAGTGAAAAGGCAGTAGTCAACAAAACCTGTTTTAATTCACAGTAAACTAACTGACTAGAAACAGCACTAATATTATGGAGATTACAGACCTTCTGTTTGTATCACCATGAACTACACCTCTTAATACTCATAAAAACAAATATGAATCCTTACTCGCTTATCCCAACTCCCTTCGCCACGGGTTTTACATTTAAAAATTAGAAAGCACATGGAAAACCTGGAAAGTTACTACCATATTGTCATTGTATCCCTCTTCATGGTAGAAATTAGGATGACGTTCAGTATATCTTTGAAAGCTCAGATGGAGAGAAACTTATACAGACATAAGATTCATTTACAAGCAAATACAATGACTGGCTAGGCAATAAAATTTGCTCCCTCTGTCGCAATTTATGTGATGCACATTCTTTTTTTGGTTGTCCCAAAAAAAAATTATGCCTTACATTTTTTTAAAACAATTTAACTTTTAAACATTCTCATTTTACTCTTAATGAGATAATTTATAGCCACATAAATATATATGCCTTGTTTTAGACTGACTGGTGTGAGGGATATAAATAAATAGTGATGGGATAAAAAATTTGTGTCTTGTTTGGTTGCCATGTTTGGGATAACTTATCTCGCCATTTATACCATGAGATAAGTTACCACATATACATGGTGGTTTAAGTTATCTTAGGATTGCTAATCCCGGGATAACTTGTTCCCAACCAAACGACCCCCAAGATTCAAAAGTCTCCCATCCTTTCTTAAACTTTTTACCCAGTCAAAGTATATCACATCAATTGGGTGCGGAAGGTGTAAGAAAGAAAGCTAATTGATTCAAGGTCCACATAAAGCTACTAACAAACATGGGATATAAATCAGACAGCACTAGCAATAAACCCCATCATTTGGAAAAGGAGTATTCAAAACAGTTTTGGAAGCAATATCCAACCTGAAGAATGTCATTCTCTCTCTCTTGAGGACGCTGGCAGGTCACTTTCAGAAGTGCTGTTATCTGCCTCTCATTCAAGCGCTTGGAGTACCTCTGCCCCTCCACAATCTTGCAGACCTGGACTCAAGATATGTAAGCACATAAAATAAACAAGATACTTGGAAAATAACTAGTTATTTTAAAGATAAAAGACACCCACCTCCATAGGCAAATAATTTGGCCTTTGTGTATTTCCAACTTGAAGACAAGGCAACTGAGTATGCTGAATAACAAAACCATAGGTTTCTCGAAAGTATTCCACAACAGCTTTCATTGTACCTCTTTCATCAACAGGGAAACTACCCAAACAAATAAAATACAATGATTAGAACGATGAGTTAATCCCACATACAGACAACAGAACATTAAAGATCAGATGGCACACCACTAACTGCACCAATTGATCCAACTGTAAAATATTATGGACAAGACATGATATAGAGAAAATTGTTTCATCATAATTACAGACTTAAGCGAAATACATACGTCAACTCTCTTGTTGCTTGAGATGTCAAACCAGATATGCGGTACTTCCTCCTCATATTCCCACGATGAGTGACCTCCACCTTTACACCTCTCAGGGCCTTCTTTATCTGCAGTTCAATAGGGTTAAAACCAAAATTAACCAAACAACCTGCCATAAAAAAAACAAGGGAAATGGCTCTAATATGTGAATGTATCATTGTAGATGCTGTTAGAAATAAATCCTTATTTGGATGAAATGATATCTAAAGGGAATTGCAGGAGAAGAATTCTATATATATGATAAATGGGTTCTATTTTTATTTTTTTTGATCAATTACTGGGAACAGTAAAAAGATCAGGTAGACTATGAGACTATCATGAATATGATAGCCATATGCCAAACCAACCTTAACCCGATCAGCATCAGACAATGGTCTAGAAGAGATATCCCGATTCAGAAGCTGGCTCACAAATTCAATGACCGGCAGTGGCTCAATGAATGCTGTGGAAGACATATCTGTAGAAGGGCACAATGATGAGAAACATGTACCCCTACAGGCATACATTGTGGTAAAAGTACTGTACTTGACTGATAATAGGTTGCAAGTTCGACAAAATGAAGCCATGAAATCAAAATGTAAGAGTCATAAAAATTGTGCTGACCAATATTCAAGGATAATCCCATCTGTGTAGGACGAATACTTTGATAGAAGCCACGCCAGCTCTCTAAACCTTCACCTAGTGGTTGTCTTCGTCCTAAATCAGGGGAATAGAAAGAACGGCCCACAGGACAATACCTGCAGTTAACAATGAATTAAGGGGAAAAGATAAATACACAAGTCAACAATTCAGAAGCAATCAATGCTTGTGACGAACAGAAATTAAAGCCAGTCAAGAACCATACCTACTTGTTGGCAACTCACGCAGAACAATATCCAGAACCTGTAGGGCCTCCTGGGGTGCATCAGCCTGCCTCCCTTGTAAGAACATCCCTAAGTGATGAAGATCAGCACGAGCAGCCAGCTTGATCACAACTTTAAACTCCCTTTCTCGCCTGCCCCCACAATTTAGAAAAGGCATACATTAAATACTGCTAAAAAATGTATCTTGACTTCTCAAAACCATAGGAGCATACCTAGCACCACCAGGTCCATCATCATCATCAAGAAGTGTGATTTTAAAATCTTTTTGAACAAAAGGGAGGGGCCCTGCAGTGTACAGACTTTTTCTTCCGTCATAGGCTGGAAGCCTCTTCCCAAGATGGGACTCTCTGTAAAGCTTTACCAGCTGCTCCATGACAGCGCGGTTGACACCTCGGGACGCTACTTCTGGGGTAATTGAAACCTGAAAGCCATTAGAAAGGATGAAAACAATATCAGGATAAGACCCTCATAGATAATACAAGGAAGATCATAACTGGAAGAACAAGCAATGGTTAGCACTCACATCATACTGGTGCAAGTTTTTGTCAGGTAACTCGGCAAAGAAGTGATTGGCCTTAACAATGCATCTAGTGCCATTACTACCCTTTCCAGGCCGAAGTGGAAATCTCATTGACTTGCTAGATACAGGTGGTATTGCTTGGGGTGCACCTGCTTCTGGCTGCACAGCAAGTTGCTGGAACTGCTGAGTAACTTGATGCGTCATTGGTTCAGGTGGCTGTGATGAGGAGCCAGCCTCTGAGTATGTTTCTGCTGGTCTTCCATATGGTACGGGCTGATGTTGAGTCTCAGTTGCTTGGTGCAGCTCGGGAACTGGTGGCCTAGAAGAGCCACCAGAAGGTGCCCCACGGCCCCCTATACCACCACGGCGCTGGGGTTGTCCTCCCCCTCGTTGATACTGCTGAGGTCCTCTGCCCTGTTGATAGTACTCAGGGGGTCCTCCATAGGACTGTTGAGGGGCCATTCCACCACGTGGAGCTCCCCCACCACCACGGCCACCATATCCTCCACGCTGAGGTCCCGAGCCTCTACCTCCACCTTGTTGCTGCTGTTGTGATGGGCGTTGGACACCACCTCGTCCCCCTCCAGTTTCATGGGACTCGGAGCTCTCAGCATCACCAGGAACATCAGTTCTCCTCTTCCGCACCATTGTAGTAACTACAAAAAACAAAAAAAAGGGACAATTATCACTTTAAAATGTTTCAAGTAGAGATCAGCCATATTGTCCTTAAAATACAATTAACGAACTCATCAAAAAGCTTATCTGATATCAATCTATGAGCCCTGATTACAACTTATAGGCTCCAAATCCCCCATAAATCACAAACTAAAACTTCTATAGCAAACAGAAACAAAAAATCCACTGTATGATCTCATGCAGCAACAGCCTCCTAAATAATAGGATTAACTAGATTCAGTTACAATTCACAGAAGAACACATCCAAGCTTTAAAGGCATAATATTTGGCAATCAAAGAGAATGTTTTTTCTTTATAATAGTGGTTGTCCGGGCCAACTTATGCACACCTAGACTATTTCTAAGGGCACTTACTACCACCTCCCAGCACAGGTACCGGATAACTCGGTCCACCAAGGTTTGGACATACGGGAAGAAATATCTTAGTATTTTTGCCTCAGCTGCTGGGATTTGAACCCGAAACTTCATGGTTCTTTGACCCATTTCATTAACCACTAGGTCACCCCGTGGATGCTCAAAGAGAATGTACTATAGGACAACAAAACAGTAAAAGCTCATACCATTTCCATTTCTCAAAACCGGAGAGAATAAAACCAGAAAAAATACACCTAAATTGAATTCATAATTCAAACAAGATGACAAGAATGCTTCCAACTGGGGTTTTGTGATTAAAAAGGACACAGTGTTATCAGTTTCATTTCTGCTTCAGAGAGAAGGATTTACAGAAACATTTTGCCCTTCCCAAAACCAAAAGATAAATTCATGCTCATACAGATTGCTCAGAACATGTAAAACAAATAGAACAGAATAATAAATCCATGTGACACATAGATAAAAGGACAAATAAGGTTAAAAATATAGGTGAGAATTTAACAATGAACAACACCTTACTAATCGAAAAATATACATGAAAATATAAAGAACATGTTCTTACAGCCTTACACTCCACAGAACAGCAGCAACACTACTTAGAGCGTCATATTCAACTTAATAAAGGAAAACTCAGAAATGATTTCAAAAAAAGAAAACATAAATCATATCCTCCCTCTGTTTCAATTTCTTTGTCATACTTTCCTTTTTAGTCCCTCTGTTTCAATTTCTTTTTTTCCTTTTTTGGCAACTCTATTATAACTTTCACCGTGACATGTTTAAGACGGATATTTTGGTACATTCTACCTATCTTTCATTTTAAAGACCACAAGAGTCAATAGTTTCTTTACTTCCCTAAACTCAATGCCAAGTCAAAACAGGTCAATCAAATTAAAACGAACTTAAATAGAGTCCAGAAGATGAAATAGGAAAGAAATCCAAATGTCACTTCTGAACAGCAGTCTATACAACAAACATACCAAAAACAGAACATACAAGTGACAAACCCCTCAAACACACAGCATTCAGTATTACCCATCATAGCTTCGCAACAGCACAACAAAGCTAACAAGGATTAGAAAAAGCACAAAAAAGTTAAACAAGGCAAAAAAAAAACAGCATAAATGAGAAAAAATCATAACCAAAGCAACAGTCGGTTAGATCTGATCATCAAGTGAACTCAGCTAAAAGTAGAACAATCGGAGAATCGGTGTAAAGCAAAAACCCTAAATTGAACAAAAACCACAACTGACTGAACCAGCTAGATCTAAAATGCTAAACTAACAGAGATACATTAAAATCACAGAAATGTATACCTCAAAACCACCGCCGGTACACCGATTTTCGCCCTTCTCCCACCAACCACCGCCGTAACCTACAAAACGCAAGAGAGGACAACTACTACTTCACTACTACTACTATATAAGTTTAGAGAGAGAAAGTGATTCCTAGAGAGAGAGAAAGTGATGTGTAGATAACAAAAAGGAACGAAGGGCATCCTTTACAGATTCTCTAACTCATTATAAAGCCAGAGTTGGTTGTGTTATGACGATTAAGTCCCTACTCTGTTTCATATCGATGTACTGTTGCAAAGGTTATTATAGGAATTAGCATCTCATTTTGTTATTACAACAATCTAGTTGAAGCTTAGTTAGATGTGTTATTAGCTAGTACAATATCTAGTTGAAGTTTGTGTTAGTTTAAATATGATATTTGTTTCGATTGTTATTTTTATTATATTATATTATCAAATTTATTTGTTGAGAATAATGAAACATTTTATTGTGTAGTGATAGAATTTGATATGCTCGTATTGTTAACTAATTTTTATTTATTATTTAATAATTATATTCTATTGTTTATCTTATACTTTTATAAAAGTTGTATCGTTGTATTCTAATTTATTTTAGGTTTATTCTTTAGATTATTGATATATGATATTATGCAACGATGAAAATAATATGATTTACTTATATATTGTATTTATTAACACAATACAATATGATATATTATGAAATATACAACAATCATCTAAAACAGAGTGTGAAGTTTCCTAAATCTATAAAAACAAATTATATTTACGACCCATTTGGTTTAAACTTTAAAACAAGTTATATGAGAATTGGTTATGTAGAAATTAATAATACGACAATTATTTCATTGAATATTTGATTTGATGTGTTATATATTAGTATAATATACAATATACTTTCTTCATTTCATTTTAGCAAATCAAGAGAGTTTTATTACATTTTTTTCATAGTAGTCAAATTTAGAATTCCAACATATCATTAATAAGATTAGTTTAAGAAAATACATCTCTAATTAATGTTTTCTTAAGAAGTGTGTCAGGTCAATAAAAGTCAAATAATACGAAACTGATGGAGTGTGATTTAAACTTTTTTTTCTCATTTTAAATTTTAGAAAATCACTATTATAAGGTTAGTTTGGTCACTTGAGCATTTTAGTTCATGTATTTATTTTAGGGTAATGCTAAATGACCAGAATTTGGCTAGAAAATTTAAAAAGTCTATAATATCCTTTTTATTTTAAAATAAATTAATTTTTTTTTTAATTAAAAGGTATGAAAGCTAAAAGGATAAAAATATTCAAGGCCAAAAGGATTTTTCCTTTATTTTATTACTTAATATGTAAGTTTATTCAACTTTCAATTTTTTGTATCGATCTTTTTGGGTTTTTGTGGTCACACATGAATGTATATTGCAAGTTTTCTTTTGTCCTAAGCAGTTGGTTCTTGTTTTTATCATTAACAGGAGACAAAAGCTGTGGGTATTTGGAAACAGACTGAAATTAGAGTTAGTATTTGTCTCTTAATACAAATTGGAATTATTTTAAAATTGTTATAATAAGTATCATGAAGTGAAAATAATTTTGATCAATTAAATTTTGATTAAACATGATTTTCAAAATTCAACTCCAAAGAAAGATAAATGATATTCGTAGTCAAACGTCCACTTAGAATATACATTTAACTCATTTAATTTGATAGGTGGGTAAAATATACAAATTGAAAAAATTATAAAGATAAACTATTTTAAAATTCTAATTGCAATTATTTAGGATATTATTTTTAGTTATAAAATATAATAATATTTTATCATTTACAATGAAATATTTTTTTTAAAAAGTAAAGGAGTTGGCTGCAATGTTCATGTTTAGGGGAGAGGAACTTTAATCATCTCATCACTTATAGGTGTTGATCTTATTAAAAATAAATAAAAAAATAACATACGAAAAAGGAAAAATGGAATAGAAAATTATAAGATGGGAAATCAAATTTAGACAAGTGAACTAACTAAAGCTACTAATTTGATTAGTTTTTTTATCTTTTAAGCGTTTCAATTTATCCTTTTTATTAAATATCTCAAATTAACTTAATAAACATATGTATAAAAAAAGGAGAAAAAAAACAAAACTTAATCATAATTTATTTGGTCACTACTTGTCTCGATTACTGTGCAAATGAAAAAAAATCATGAATGGTCACTAATGACATGTACGTACAATGAATAAGAATCTCTGATGACTTTCTTGAAGGCATGCATGTTAGAAGATTTATCAATGATTTAATTAGAAAAAAACTTAGCTAATAATAGAAGTGTTATTGTTTATTTGTGAATGTGACTTTGTTTATTTTTTGAATCTTATTTTCTAAATATTCTTAGTAACTTAAGGATCGTTAATAACATATTTTTGATATAGAATGATACAAATTTTGTTGTAATATACTTGATATCAGGAATACCAATTACCATTAAATAATCAGTTAAAGAAATGTGATATTAAATACATAATTCTATGTATTATTGTGTCATCAAACAAAATACTACTTCGATTTTGAAAGGTTTGTCTATGGATTTCTTTTTATTAAGAGAAAATATGTAAAATCCCCTTGAACTTGACAGCAAAATTTATTTTAACACTTTAACTTTAAAGATAATTATTGACCCCCTAGTCTCTTTTCAAGTGAATTAAAATACACCCTAATATTACCGGTCTCACAATGGCAAGTGCATTTCCCATGCGCCATGTCATTGATACGTCAGCGCCACATCATTGCCACATCATCGTCACACATTGAACATTATTTAAATTTTTATTTTTTATTCTTTTTTGTTTCTTTTTATTTATTCACAATTTTAGAAAGTAAAAAAAAATCTCAAAAAATAAGAATTAATCCATTATTATAAGAAAAATAATCTCAAAAAAGAACAAATTTTCAGTTGAAAGAGATTCAAAATCTCAAAACCATTCTCAAAATCATTCTCACAAAAACACATTCAATTTTTAAGACACATTATCAAAACAAATAAATAACAACAACTGAATATATAATTTGAGATGAAAAAATTGTAGATTTTCATTAAAAAAGGCTTCAAGTTCATCACATTCAAATCTTGCCATTTTAATTTGAAGCAAGAACAAATTGTTCACTTTTCTAATTTTCCCCTGTTCATCACACTTTTTGGATTTTACTGATAGAAAGGAAATGAGGGGGGAATGGGGGCGTCTCGAAGAAGGAGAAAAAAGATGAAAAGTTCAACAAAAAAGAAAAAGAAAAGTGTGAGGCTGCGAGGTCTGAAGAAAAAGGAAGAGGGTGGGAGTGGGGGTCCGAAGATGATAAATAGGGTCGGAAAAGGGTGGTGCAAGTGGTGGTCAAGGGCGGGAGGGATAGATTGGGGTGAAGAAGATGAAGGGGTGGGAGGTGGGGGTGGATTTGGTGGTATTAAGGGCTGGAGGTGGTAGGGTATGAAGAAGATGAAGAAAAGAAAGATTATTGGCTAAATAAAAAAAAATTGGGTCCCACTTATTCTTTTTTTCTTTAATTTTTGGTATATACGCGTTGTTATTTTTTTGCCTTGTCATGTCAGCGATTTGGGTGTATTTTAATTCACTTGAAAAGAGATTAGGGGGTAAATAATTACCCGTAAAGTTAAAGTGCCAAAGTAAGTTTTGTTGTCAAGTTTAGAGGGGATTTTATGTATTTTTTCTTTTATTAAAGAGAAATTTTACTGGTATATGAAATGTATTATTTTGATGATAGCATAAAAGTGTAATTTCAAGACTTTTTGTGTAATTTAATGAATATTTAAATCTATAAGAAAATTAATTAATTTTAATTTACTTCTAAGAACTATTATTTAATTGGTTAAATCAACATGATTAGATGAAAAAAGAATATTTAAATCTATATGAAAAATTATTTCGATTACTGTGGAATAAGAAGCCTTCGTATCTTAATGCACATATTTAATTTATTTAGAGCTATTAGAGTTGAGTCCAGTTATTTTAGTGAATTTGAGTCAAAGCAATAACAAGAATATTTTCAGTAGAATATCATTCACAATCTCCGAAGAGATTAGCAATAAATAAGTGATAACTTTATTATTCACGTTTAATTATTATAAGTCATCTAACTCATTGAGAAATGAATAAAAAAATAACTAGTACTTGATAATCCAAATAAAATATATATAAAATGACAAATTATTTCTTGAATTTTCAAATCGGACATGTCAACCTTTTCAATTGATTCCAACGACTTCCATCTTCATAAACAAAATTCATATCGATCAATAATGTCTACCAATATCAATTCTTTAATTCTTTATTTAATTAGTTGATAATATATAAATCATTCCTTTTACTCATTTGAAGTTGCTTAAGCTCTTAAACTCAATAAAATTATTTGGCTAAAATTAAACATAAGTTCGTTATGGAATTGCCTTTAGACTAAAAACGGATTATATTTGTAATGACCTCTGTTTCATGACAAAAGTTAGACGTGATACAACATTAATAATTGATTTTTTTCCAAAAAAAATAATTAAAAAGAATAGTACTGCTTAATTTAAACAATTAGGGAATTAAGAGGAATATACTAACAAAGTTATTTTAGTTACACTTTTGTTCTGTAATGCAATAATTTTGTCATTAATGGGTTGATAACAACGTCAATAAGCATATTCTTCTTAAAATAGAAAATTTCATCGGGTGATAGCAATAAGAATGTTAATAATTTTTATTAAAATATGGATTAAATTATTCTTCAGTAGGGCCAATAATTACTTCGAATAATGCTTTTGAATTTTGATGCTTCTATATGGAAGTTTCTGTATTAAATTTTGGCGCACTAAATAAGTGCATATTAACAGCAACATGGGTAATCAAAATAGGTGCATAAATGGTGTTTCATAATTCAATTTGTTTAATTCTTATCATTTTTTTTTAATAATAATTTGCGTATTTGTCAAATACTTTTATATGTGACATAATTTTTTTTTGTTGGTCAATTTGGACTATTTAGCACAAATAAGCCTAACTCTTAGTTGTGTTAAATTGTGCTAGTTAAAATGAGCTAATAATTGTCATGACTTGGCATACACCTTAAGAAACACTAAATAATAGAGAAATTAATTAGATATTGAATAATATTTAATATCAAAGGTAAATAAACACAAAATGTAAATTATTCTCTTGATTTTTCAAACTGAACAACTATTTTTAATATAGTGGATAAGTAAAGATGGACGGAGGGAGTATTAACTCGTCCCTTAACAATATTGATTCATACTTGTCTCACTTCGTTCATGACTAATTGAGATATATACAGTATATACATTAATATGTTCTACATCTACTCATATAATATTCTATTCTAGCAAAAATGTTTAATGGTGGATAGGTGGGACGGAGCCAAGAGTTCACACAATTTTCAACTGAAAAACTACATATAGCCTATAGGTCATACTATTATTTTTCGTTGCAAAAATTACATTTTTAATAGGAAACGTTAGTATATATACTACTACTACTAATTATGATCAAACAATTGTGGTGGTATTAGCTTGGATTCATTACACGTCTAGTTTGTTTTTAGGGATATAATAATCCTCAATTAATTGTGTACAATGACAACTGTTTGTTAGAAGTGCTTCATTAAGGGAAAATGCATAAGTACCCCCCAGCCTATACCCGAAATCCCTGAGACACACCTAACCTTTACTAAGGTCCCATTACCCCCTGAACTTATTTTATATATAATTTTTTACCCCTTTTCAGCCTACGTGACACTATCTTGTGGGCCCAACGCGTGTTGACTTTTTTTCAAGAATAGTGCCATGTAGGCCGAAAAGGGGTAGAAAGTTAATTAAAAAATAAGTTCAGGGGGGTAATAGGACCTTAGTAAAGGTTAGGTGTGTCTCAGGGATTTCGGGTATA
>JAJOOS010003264.1:0-64978 GCA_029582725.1 Solanum chiquidenum | reverse complement strand
TAAACGAAAGAATTATCAATGCATGCAAAACACTATTCAAGAATTGCTTATTTACTATTCATACTTTGTTAATCGCTCATGGTTCCCACAACCCTAGTTATGAAAGTTAGCTACTCATTATCTCAAGAACACAATCAAAATTTTAGATGAAAGAATTATGAACTTACGTAGGAAGAATAATAAAACCAGAAATTCAACTCGAATTGCAATACCAAAATCTTCAAAATGAACTTAGGAAATTAAGAATTTCTAAAGTGGGCAAGTTAATCTCCCAAGTCAAGAACTAGAATAGAATAACAATCTCTAACCCCTAAAAATGAGGTTTACATGCCCTATTTATAGAAAACAAGTCCTAAACAAAAAGGGAAACAAAATAAGGAAAGTTTCGTTCAGGCATGCGTCTTCAATCCATGAGACTGACTCACGGACCGTCAATGGATCTACGGTCCGTGAGTCACTTCCGTCAGCCCAGCCTTGGAAAATATTTCATCTTCCAAAATCCAGCTTCTCTGAAGCAAACGACGGAGGTACAGTACGGACCGTAGATTGATCTGCGGTCCGTCAATCCCCCTCCGTAGCTCCACACTTGGAATCTTCAAAATCAGGTACTGGAACCCTCACAGTATCAATCTACGGATCAACAGTACGGTCCGTAGATCCATCTACGGACCGTCAATGGGCACCGTGGTTCCACACTTGGTCAAATATCCCTGATTTGCCTCCATACCTTGGCTGGTGATCTACGACCACCATCTACGGAGAGTCAATAGACCTACGTTCCGTAGATCACCTCCGTATATGCCCTTTTCTGCGTTTCTTTTAGCTATCTCTTTAATTCCGCGCCTGAACATCTTTCGTGCAAAATATGATAAAAAACTCATAAAAACCAATACAAAAAGGCCCTAGACACATACAACTTGTAAGTGAACTGTATTAGAAATACCGTAAACTCACGGTATATCAGTCACATCCTCTTTCTTTTTCTCTTTTCATCACACAACTCTTTTCATACCATTTTTCCTCGTTCATAGCCACCCTTAACTTATGTATATTGCATTAGTTGAGGTGCACAATGTCCGATGTCGGACGAGAGCCAAGATCAAGGTCACTTTTTACTTAGCCACCCTCAACTTAGGCTTTTGGCCTAAGTCAAGGTGCACATGTCCAAGGAGGGACCGGGGCCAAGACAATATTTTAAGGGAAGGTGAGTTAGGTGAATCAAATGAAATGGTCAATTTTAGGCTCAAATACTTGGATCAAAATGGAATAATGCTACCATATGGTTAGATCATTTTAGGCTTAAGTGGACTAATTTATACAATGGCCTATGATCACTTCCCAACTTCTAGCCTAGATTATCATAGCAAGACCAACGGGGAAAGTTCTAGATTGGAACAAAACTGTCTGAAGATTAAACTATCCTCACACACTCTTGGCACCTTGTTTCATTAACAAATTATCAGATTACCCAGTTCGAGTTTTAGCTTAAGTGATGAGATCACATTGGTTCTTTATCATGTCATACTTAGAGCCAACACATTCAACTCATTCTAGCCTACATATTTGAGCACATATCACAAATTTTGGACGGGTATCATTTTTCATTATTGATTATGCCATCGTGCTTCATTCTTTCGCATGCTTCTACACATACAATCCTAACACATACCAGTTCAACATAAATTAAAATAGTCTCGTGGGGGAAAAGAACACAGGCAGGAAAACCCCAAGAGAGGATTATGAGTTGGGTTACTCAGACTTCACCCTATCACTCACAATCCATTACCCCACCCCCAACACAATATAGTGCGATTGTCCCCAATGCACAAAAAGTAAAGAATAAAGGATCAGGTGAAGCAAACCTGTAGCGGATAGTGCCGAAGACCTATCAACAAGCGGGTGGGTCCGATTTCTCAGAGCCCGCTGGATCAGCCCTTGGTCCACCCTCAGTAGTGCCCACATCAACAATCACATCACCCTCAGTGGTGCTATCAGCCACTCTCACTACACCATCAATAGTGCGAACATCAACCCTCGCCGCACCATCAGTGGTGCTCATACTGCTAGAGGCAACAACTTCTACCTCCCTATATCGCTACTAGAATGTCTCCTACTCAACTATTGATGCCATCCGGGCTGCCTCAATATTTTGGCGCTCCCTCTTGCGAACTCTCCCAGCCTCAGTGTCATCAGAATTGCGACTAGAACGGGGGCGCTTCCCAGCATGGCGAGAAGAAACGGGCAGCAGTATCTCATTTCTGAATAGTGCATCTACCACCGTATTATCAACCGGTGTCGTGGGGGCGTACTCGAGCTTGGTCTCTGGAGGAACTGGTGCCATATTTGCCTCGTCTCGAATCAGGCCTATATCCAAGGTCTTGGTCTCTGAATCAATTTATCACAATGCCATACCGGCACTCCAGAATCCCTGCACAACTGAAAGATGAGACATGGAAAGGGATAAGTGGTGGTGGCCTTGAAGGCCCTCTCGCGAATCTCCTCAATGATCATGCGGGAAAAATCCATCTCAAAACTAGTAACTAAGGCTGCCACCATAATTGCGCGGTCCCAAGTAAGAACATTGTCTGCATGCTTAGGAGACAACTTGTTTTGCACCAATAGCTAGAAGAATTTGGCCACAAAAGTCAAAGTGTCCTTCGTGATGCCTACAGTCGAGGTGCTGACCCACTCGGCGTGATCTCCGTTTGTAGCCAGGTGACGGGCCAACCAATGCTATAAAGTCTCCTTCTGCTTTGCATTCCTTTGGAATACGCCGCTCCTCACTATGTCCCAACGATAATCAAACTTGGCCGTATTGATAGCTAGAGTATGGTCCGGGCGGTAGAGGAATCTGTGAATAGTAGTCTTAGATATGTCAATCGAGAACCCACAAACTAGAGTAGCCTTTAGTGGAGGCTAGGCAGCAGGCTTTTCCTATTTGTCAATCAAACCTCGGAGGTGGCTATGTAGTAAGCATAGAACTCCCTCACGATCTCCTCATTATATGACCCTGGGCTACGAGCTATCCAGTCGCACCGATGCCTCTGAAATAATGCCTGAATGTCAGGCATAGTATGAAGGTTGCATGTGGGAGCCCAGTGCTCCTCAGTAATCAGTCAAGCAATTCACTCTTTCTCATTTATCATCCTGGAGTCTCGGTATATCTGCAACTGACCATCTACACAACACCTGTTTGGCTCTTCCGCAACTGAGGCATGATCAGTGTTCAGTGGCACTGGAATGTTCTCTGTACTAGTCGTCTCATAAGATGAGGCAGTCTTCCCAGGTGAACTCAGAGCCGGAAGCAGAACCAGCCGGTGAACCGATTAGTGTATCCTCCTCATCAGATTGAGAGGCAGTGACTACGTCGGGAACCACCTGTCGGGATTGATTTCGGGTAGTACGAGGTGCAGTAGGGGATGTCCTCATAATAGATGGGACATAGGTGGGATCCTTCTCCGCATCAGTATCTTCTTCAATTAGCAGAAAGGTCGTCCCCAAAGATTTGGCTTTGCCTTTTTGTGCCAAAGTTGGAGGCTTAGTTAGTACCAAAATAAACCAATAACACAGTCGAATTTTTTTTAGAACAAAGAACGAACCAAAATGAAAAACCAAAAGAAATTCAGATAGTAGCTTCAGTGGCCACCTACGGTAGGTACCTATGGTCGTAGGTTGACCTACAGTCCATGGGTCCCCTCGGTAGGTCATTGGTCCCAAAAAGTTGGACTTTGATGGGAACCACGGATGTTCAGAACGGTCCATAGATTGACCTACACACCGTAGTCCACCTCCGTGGTTCCACACTTAGTGGATTTTTCATATGCAATTTTTCAACAATTCAACAATCACCCTAAGTCTAATCATGTATTTCTACATAATTTATGATAGTTCGTCATCCCTAGGGTTCCGTTTACATATTAGTTCACATTTATTGCATACAAAACTAGGAAACATAAGTCGAAGCTCCCATTTAGACTATTTTCTCTGATCTATCTGATTACAAAGACAACACAATCACATTCTATCATCCCAAGGGTGTTTCTACTCTAGTTTAACATGCAATTTCATACAACAAACAAGCCAAGGTCAAGATCCACTTCGTGACTTCATGTATTGAACAATGAATACCAAAATTCAAAGTTAAAGTGAAGTTTGTTACCTTACAAGTATCGGAAGTGGGTGATTGTGTGATGACAATGAACTCCTTAGACCTTTGTGGTAGCCTTTTGATGCCGAACCCGGAAAATGGAATCACTGGGGGAGAGGGAGATGAAGATTTTGGAAAGAGGGAAAGTGATATGGGAATATAGGGAAGTGAATGTGGAGTGATCTGTGGGATTTGGGAGTTTAATGAAGTGATTTAGAGACAGGAAATGTTTAGAGTTGGGAGGGAGTTTTGAATATAAAAATGAGGGGTGTTATTTTTAAAAGTGTCTGAGTCGGGTCGGGCAAAACCTAGGTTTGGACCCACGAAACCCCGTCTACGGGCCGTGGGTTGACCTACGGACCGTAGATGGGGTTTGTAGGTCACTCAACACTTAGAAAATTTCAAACACTTACCTGGGGATCTACGGACACCATTCACAATCCATGGATTAAACCACGGACCGTCGATGGGGTCCGTAGACCTCTGCAACAGACCTTTTTCTGTAGATTTTTCTTTTCATTCCTGCACATGTAGCAACCGTTAGGCCTTTCTTTTTATATTTTCTGGACACCTTTTAGACACGGACCCTATTCTATATCTAGCCAACACTAAAACAAAAATAAAATACTAGTCTAAAAATTTACAGAAAGTCAACTAAACAAAGGAAACTCCAAAATCGAAAAGAAAACCCTATAGTTGGCTAGATTGTACATCTTGGGTTGCCTCCCAAGCAATGCTTTATTTAACGTCGCGACACGATGCATGCCTCTTAATTACTCAGACTTCATCGAAATAGTAGGCCTCAACCACCTTTTGCACATTCTTCTCTTTGCCCATGTAGACCTTGATCATTTGCCCGTTTACCTTGAACCTTGTTCCCTTATTGTTTTCGAGCTCGACCGCTCCATGTGGGAACACTTGAGTGACTATGAATGGACCGGTCCACTTGGACTTGAGCTTGTTAGGAAACAAGCACAACTTAGAGTTGAATAGAAGCACCACATCACCCGCAACAAATTCACGCTTTTCAATCTTTTCACCATGATACTTCTTCATCTTCTCTTTTAAAAGGCTGAGCTTTCATAAGCTCTTAGGCGAAACTCATCAAGCTCATTCAAGTCACTTACTCTGTAATTCGATGCGGTGCCCCAATAGAAATTTAACTTCTTCAGCGCCCACATAGCCTTATTCTTTAGCTCTACCGGCAAATGTCAAGACTTCCCATATACAAGTTGGTAGAGGGACATACCTGTGGTAGTCTTGAATGCGGTGCGATAGGCCCATAGAGCATCATCAAGCCTCCTTGACCAATCAGTTCTATTTGCATTCATAGTCTTAGCAAGAATTTGCTTGATTTCTCTGTTGGACACTTCAACTTGCCCACTAGACTACGGATGTTAAGGAGTGGCTTTGTGACGGATGCCATATTTCTCAAGTAGCTCCTTGAACAACTTATTACAGAAGTGGGAACCTTAATTGCTGATAATCGCCCTAGGTGTACCAAATCTGGAGAAGAATTGTTTTTTCAGGAATGCGGTGACACTTTTACCTCGTTGTTGGAAAGCGCAATTGCTTTCAACCACTTCGACACATAATCAACCGCAAGAAGAATATACTTCATCCCATGTGAACTCAATAATGGACCCATAAAATCATTGCCCCAAACATCAAACAACTTAATTACCAAGATCGGATTAATAGGTAGTTCTTGCCTCTTTGAAATTCCTCCTTCACTTTGGCAACGATCACAACACTTGGCGAAATCATGAGCATCTTTGTGGATGGTAGACCAATAATACCCAGACTGCAAAATCTTATGCGTAGTTTGAATACCACTATGATGCCCACCAGCAGGCGATGAATGACACGCCTCTAGTATACTCAACATTTCAACTTCGGCAAACAGTGACGAATAATCCCATCAACACAGATGCGGAACAATTAAGGCTCATCCCAAAATAACATTTTCACATCATGCATAAACTTCTTTCTTTGGTGAAAAGACAAATACGATGGAACCAGATCACTTGACAAATAGTTAGCAAAGTCTGCGAACCAAGGAATCAAATCATGAGAATCAACCAATACATGTTCGTCTGGAAAAGCATCATTAATTTCAGCCCCATCTCCTAGCTTGAGCATAGCCTCTTCCTCTAATCTAGACAACTGATCGGCAACCTGATTTTCTGTCCCCTTTCTGTCTTTCACCTCAAAATCAAACGCTTGCAGAAACATTATCCATCTAATCAACCTTGGTTTTACATCCTTCTTAACCATCAAATATTTGAATGCAGAATGGTCAGTATGCACTATGACCTTAGTACCAAGAAAGTAGGATCGAAATTTCTCGAATGCAAAAATCACAGGAAGGAGTTCCTATTCAGTCATTGTATAGTTCTTTAGAGCCACATTTAGAGTTTTTCTTGCATAGTAAATAGGATGAAGAATCTTCTCTCGCCTCTGTCCCAATACCACACCAAGCGCCACTCCACTCGCATCACACATTACTTCAAATGGTTGCCCCTAATCTGGTGAAATAATGATAGGTGCGGAGACTAACTTTTCTTTCAACTCTGTCAATGCTCTCACACAAGCATCATCAAACACAAACTTACCCATCCTTTTCAAGCAATTTGCATAATGGGTGTACATTCTTGGAGAAATCCTTAATGAACCTCTTATAGACCCCTGCATGGCCAAGAAAAGTTCTAACACCTTTAACAGAGATAGGTGGTGGAAGTTTTTCTATTACCTCAAATTTTTCTCTATCAACCTCAATACCCTTCTCAGAAATCCGATGACCCAAAACTATCCCTTATTTCACCATGAAGTGGCAGTTTTACCAATTGAGCACAAGATTGCACTCTTCACACCATTTTAGTACCTCGGCCAAATGATCCAAACAACCATCAAATGAGTCACCTACCATAGACAAATCATCCATAAATACCTCAATAGTGTCCTCCACCATATCAGAGAATATCAACATCATGTAATGTTGGAAGGTCGTTGGAGCATTACACAACCCAAATGGCATCCATTTGAAAGCGAAAGTCCCATAAAGGCAAGTGAATGTGGTCTTCTCTTAGTCTTCCAGAGCTATGAAGATCTGATTGTAGACTGAATAACTATCAAGAAAATAATACAAACCCTTACCAGCAAGGCAGTCCAACATCTGATCCATGAACGACATATGGAAATGGTCATTTTCTGTCAAGGCATTCAATTTTCGATAGTTCATGCAAACTCTCCATCCAGTCATGGGCCGCATTGGAACAAGTTTGTTTCTCGCATTAGGTACCACAATCATCCCACCTCTCTTGGGCATACACTGAATCGGACAAACCCAACTACTATCTGCAATAGGGTAAATGACTCCAACATCCAACCACTTGATGATCTCATTTTTTACTACCTCTTGCATAGGAAGATTTAATCGTCTTTGGTGCTCAATACTAGGCTTTTGATTCGGCATTAGTTGAATTTTATGAGAACAAATGCAAGGAGGAACCCTAATAATGTCCGCAATAGTCTACCCAATTGCCCTCTTAAACCTCTTTAACACGGAAACCAAAGCCTCAACTTGTTCTGCATTTAAATCGGCTGCAATGATGACTGGTAAAGTACCATCTCTCCCCAAGAATACATACCTCAAATGTAATGGTAAAGCCTTTAGCTCCAATTTCAGAGCGTCTTCAACAGACGGTTTTGCGGGTGGAGAGTCTCGATTCTTCATATATAACTCTAATTTCTTCGTTTGGAATGAAATTTGAACCTATCAAGTGCGGCAACCAACTCATCATAGTCTTCAATACCATCACTTTCAAAATTCATCATAACCGCTGCAAGTGTATCAACACCCAATCGCTCTTTAATAGACACATCCAAACCTTGTCCCACAATATGATTCACCATGGACAATGACTTGAGATCACTTTCCCGATTCATGAACCTACAAATATAGAAAGTTACCTCTTCATTATTCTGTCAAAACTTCATCTGCCCTTTATCCATATCGACCAAAGCGCACCCAGTAGAAAGGAATGGTCTTCCTAGGATGATGGGGACCTCAAAATCAACCTCATAGTCAAGTGTAACAAAATCCGCCAGAAAAATAAATGACTTCATTTTCACAAGCACGTCTTGGAGAACACCAATGGGCCTCTTCACATTTCTATCGACCATGATTAATCAGATCGCAGTCGGTTTTGGAGCCCCTAAACCCACCTTCTTGTAAATAGACAATGACATCAGATTAATGCTGCTAGCACCCAAATCACACAACGCCTTAGAAAAATGCAACAACCCGATGGTACATGGAGTAGTGAAGGCTCCAGGATCCTCTTTCTTCTGCACAAGTGACCTTGTAGTAATAACACTATAATGTTGCAACCTATCATCATCTTCAAAACTCATGGACCTCTTCTTAGTCACCAAATCTTTCATGATCTTCACATTCTCAGGCATTTGCTTCAAAGCTTATATCAATAGAATATTGATGGAAAGTTGTTTCAACATAGTAATAAACATGCGGTATTTCCCTTCTTCATTTGTCTTCACCAACCTCTGTGGGAATGGAGGTGGAGGCCTAGGCATGGGGACAACTTTTTGGGTTATCACTACTTCTTTTTCTGTAGAATTGTTGGACTCTCCAGTAATGTCAATCTCATCATCATCTTTACCAACTTCAATTTAAACCTCAGATGGCATAGGCGGATCAATGGTTTGCTTACCCCTTTGAGTAGTGACTGCCATACAATGCCCATCATTTTTCAGATTTTGTATGGAGTTGCTTGGAAGTGTGCCAAGCTGACGTGGATTGACTGTAGTGGACAACTAATTCATCTTCTTCTCAAGTTGCTTGATCCACACTGTAGTCATTTCGCATCTCTTTCACATTCTCATCATTTGAATCAAATCTCTTCATTATCGTCTGCATCATATCCTCAATCTGTGACATACTACCCCCAGCTTCCTTATTGCCAGATTCCTCATTCTGTGGAGGGACATAAGGCCTAGCTCTATCGTTCATGTTGCCATAGTTGTTCCAGTTGTAGTTGTTGTCATAATTGTAGTTCCCATCCCAGACATATTGACCCTCTCGATTGTAATTACCATAGTTCTGACCTTGTTTCCTTAACCTTGGCGCCAATTATCCGAATTGGAACCTTTGGTGTTGGCTCGGAAACCCCATGTCTGATCATTAACAAAGTAAGCATCCTCCTCATAGTAACATTCCTCTTTCGGTGGTGGTGGAGTCCTAGTCAAATAATTCACCGCATTTTCCTTTTCTGCACCTCCACTAACATGCTTCAACACCAACCCAAGTTATGTCCTCATCTGAACGATCTCCTCATGAATGTCATTGCCAGATTAACTAGTTGCAGATAGAAATACAAAAGTTCTTCTTCTAGTGTCTGACTTTCTATTGCTCCATGCTTTATTGTTTTGGAAAATCTTCTCTAGTTTATCAGCGATCTCTTCAAAAGTGCACTCACCATATGATCCTCCTGCAATAGTATCAAGCACAACCTTACCATTGTCATCCTGACCTCTGTAGAAGTATTTCTTCAGTGACTCATCATCAATGAGGTGATTTGGAACATCTCTTATGAATGCAGTGAACCTATCCCATGAACTACTCACAGACTCTCTAGGTAGTGCCACGAAGTTGTTGAGCTTATCTTTGTGGTTCAACTTCTTTGACACTAGGAAGTACTTTGCCATGAACACCCTATGCAAATGATCCCATGTGTGAATTGAGTTATATGGGAGCTCAGTAAACCACACAACAGCATCACCGGTCAATGATAGAGGGAATACACTCAATCTAATGACATCCATGTCCAATTCTGGTTGACCCACGGAACTCTTGCAAACACTCCTCAATTTGGCCATGTGCCCATGTGGATCCTCTGATGCCAAACCAGAGAAAAAATCCCTCGGTCTAAGCATCTACATCAGACTGCTAGTCACCACGAATGTATGCCTCGGAGGTAGAGGAGGTAGAATAATAGGTCCTTCAGATTCAGCGGCATTGAAGTTGACCTTATATTTATCTCGCAACCTTGGTTCTGGTGGGGCATGTACCCTCAATGCATCTCCAAGTAGATTATCACCATGAACCTGAGCATTCTCATTAACAATCCCAGGAGGTTGCAACTAAACTCCATCACCTAGATTTCCTTCGATTGGATTGGCTGGGACCCCTTGATTATTCATTCTTCTCAAAGATCTGCTTAACTCTTTTTTGTATGTGGTCAATGGTTCGCCTAGACTCCGTGTACTTGGCATACACTAGAGTAGAAACTTGAGAGTAACAAAAACAAAAGAAAGAGTAAAATTAGGAAATAATTGACTAAAGTTCAATAATGTAGTTAAACTTAATCTAAAACCTTATTCCTTGGCAGCGGCGCCAAAATTTGATACGCTCAAATTACAGCTCCCTAAAAAAGTATAAGCGATTGTTATCAAGTAAAGAACCCAACTTGTAGGTTAAGGTCGATCCCACGAGGTACGGTTTAGACTTAACTTTAACTTACAATTATATTCGTTTAGTCAACGTATTTATGAGACAAGTAAGTAAAGGGGGGGAGGTTGTGTAACAAATAACTAATTTTTGTTTAGAGAGCAAGTGAGCAAGATTCAAACATTACATGTTATCAATGAGGGAAAGTAACTAGGGTGTATATGTTCCCCATAATCTCATAACGCGATAATCCTAGTAATAGCAATCCTTTCCTAGTATATTACATGCAAAGTGGTAACTTATGTATCCCTAAATCCTTGGTCCAGCAAATAGAAAATTTCACCCTGCACCTTGGTTCGGCTACATGTGTATAATTTACTTACCCTTACCTTTACCTCATATTAGACATACATCAATGTATGGCTTACATTTCACCCTCGAACCAATTAACATTAGATTATTCGATAGTATCACACTAAATCTATGTTGATAATTCTTTTCTTATTAACTACCTCCTTGGTCTGACAAGTAGCAACAAGGCGAGTTATAATGTTTGCAACCGTTAAAAAGACTTCTATATGAAAGAATTATCAATGCATGCAACAACACTATTCAAGAATTACTTAGTTACTATTCATACTTTGTTAATCGATCATGGTTCCCACAACCCTAGTTGTGGATTTACTTACCCATACTACCAAGAACACAATTCATATTATTAGAAGAAGAATTCATGAACTTACGTAATGAATAGAAGAAACCCATAATCTCCAATTGAAATTCAAAGCAAGAATCTTTATAAACCGAAATTAGGAAATCAAATTGCTAATTTTTGCAAGTTAATTCCCAAGAACACACCAAGAACTAGAGTTAAACAATAGTGGCTAACCTCCAAAAATGAGGTTTACATACCCTATTTATAGAAAACATAGTGCTTAACAAAAAGGAAACGAAAAAAGGAAATAAATTGATGGATGCGACTTCAATCGATGAGACTAACCTACGGACCATGGATTGACCTATGGTCTGTAGGTCCCTTCTGTAGCTCAGGACTTAGATATATTCTCAGAAGCTTGGAACCTTCAACTTCCAGATGCAAACGACGGACCTGCAGGTACTGCAACTCAGAATTTCTCATACAAATAATAGACATGTAGGATGGCCCATAGGTCGACCTACGGCCCATCAATAGCCACCATGGTTCAACACTAGGTCAAGACTTACCTGATGCTCCATCTACGCTACCAACCTACAGAGCGTGACTGGACCTACGGTCCATAGGTCTCCTTCGTAGGTGACTCCTTCTACAGAAATTCAGCTGCATTCTCTCTAAACCTCATCCAAGAATATTTCCTGCAAATATAACATAAAAACATTAATTCTAATAACAAATAGCCCTAGAGACACACAACTCTTAAGTGAAATGTATTAAAATACCGTAAACTCATGATATATCATGCACTTTTGAGGAGATTGCAGAAAAAATGGAGAAGATTTCCCAAAATAATAAGGCATGGAGCACTAGAAAGGCTAATACTGGAAGGAACACGTTCCCAGTTTAAACTACACCAATCAAGCAAATGATGACATTCGTGAAGAGATGGCTCAAATAAGGACAAAACTGGGTATGGTATTGAAACATGTGAATGAAGGTGCAGAGAAAGTGAATGTGGTAAACTACCTAACTAGAGCTCCACCACCACCAGTTGAGGAATGTTACTATAAGAAGGATGAATATTTGGTGAATGATCAGATGGGGGTTTCCGAACCAACACCAAAGGTTCCAACTCGGATAATTAGCTCTGAGGTCAAGGAAACCAAGGTCGAAACTATGGAAACTACAACCGTGAGGGAAAGTATGTCCGATATGGGAACTACAATCGTGATAACAACTACAATTAGAACAACTATGTCAACATGAATGATCAAGTTGGGCCCTATGTTCCACATGGTAGAGAATCTGGTAATAGAGAGGTTAGCGGTAGTATGTTGCGCATTGAGGATATGATGCAAAAGATGATGAAGAGGTGTGATGCTACTAATGAAAATGTGAAAGAGATTCATACTGAGTTGTCCAGGATTGTTCAGAAAGTTGATGCCCATGCAGTGTCGATCAAGCAGCTTGAGAAATAGTTTAGTCAGTTGTCCGCTACTGTGAATCCACGCCAATCGGGAAAAAATCCTAGAAACACCATCCATAATCTAAAAAATGATGTGCATTGTATGGGAATCACGACTGGCAAAGGAAAATAGACTATTAATCCCCCATGCCATATGATATTGAAAAAGTGGTATAAAAAGATGTGGATTAGATTGAGGTTACTAGAGAGACGAAAGATGCTGCAAAGAAGGAGGCTGAGTTGACCCAGAAAGTTGTTCCCATGCTTAGACCTCCACCTCCCTTTCAACAGAGGTTAATGCAAAAGGCTGAAGAAGGCAAATACCGCAGGTTCATAACTATGTTGAAATAACTTTCCATCAATGTCCCGTTGATAGAAGCTTTGGAGCAAATGCATGGGTATGCAAAATTCATGAAGGACTTGGTGACCCAAAAAAAGGCTATCAATTTTGAGAATGATGAGAGGTTGCAGCATTGTAGTACCATTTCTACGAGGTCACTGGTGCAAAATAAAGAGGATCCCGGAGCTTTCATGATTCCATGCACCATCGGTAAGATGCACTTTGCGAAGGCCCTGTGTGATTTGGGTGCCAGTATTAATTTGACTCCATTGTAGATTTATAAGAAGTTGGGTTTAGGAGCTCCAAAACCGACTGCGATGCATTTACTTATGGCTAATAAAACTGTGAAGAAGCCCATTGGAGTGCTCCAAGATGTCCTTGTGAAAGTGGGGTCGTTCATTTTTTCGGCAGACTTTGTGATACTTGATTGCGAGGTTGACTTTGAGGTTCCCATCATCTTAGGGAGACCATTCCTCTCTATGCCTTAGTCGATATGGAGAGAGGGAAGATGAAGTTCCGACTGAATAAAGAGGAGGTGACCTTTAATATTTGTACGTCTATAAAGCAGGAAAGTGATCTTAAATCGGTATCTATGGTGAGTCACATTGTGAGACAAGGTGCTGAAGTGTCTAGTAAGGAGAAGTTAGGTGCAGCCTTGTGCAAGGAGAAAAAGAACCATGATCAAAAGACATAAAAGCACGAACTTGCTCCTGGTGATCTGGTGTTGTTATTTAACTCATGGTTGCGTTGGTTTCCTGGTAGATTCAAGTCCAAGTGGACCGGTCCATTCAGAGTGACCCAAGTGTCCCCACATGAATGGGTTGAGCTCGAGAAAAGAAAGGGGACAAGGTTCAAGCCCGACCACCGGAGGAGAAAAAGCTACATGGGAAATTCTGAGAGTGTCAATGCAGTGATAGAGGCATGGCACCTTAATGAAGTTTGAGTTATAAGGTGTATGTGTCGTGCCGCGACGTTAAATCAAGTGATGCTTTGGAGGCAACCCAAGATGTACAATCTAGCCAACTATATGTTTTTCTTTTCGTTATAAGAGTTTTCTTCTTTCTTTTTGATTTTTTTAGCTCTTTAAATTGATGTTTAATTTTTTAATGTTGGCTAGATATAGATTAGGGTCCGTGTCTAAAAAGTGTCCAGAAAATGTAAAAATAAAGTACTAAGGGTTGCTATGTGTGAAGGGACGAAAAGGCAAAATCTGTAGAAAATAGTTGTGTAGTGGTCTATGGGCCCTATCGATGGTCCGTTGGTCAATCCACGAAACGTGGATGGCATCCGCAGATCCCAGGTAAGTTTTAAATTTTTCTAAGTGTCAGAGTGACGTACCAACCCAACCAATGGTCGATAGGTCGACCCATGGACCGTCGATGGGGTCTCGTGGGTCCAACGTAGGGTTTCTACCTAAACCGACCCGGACCCCATCTAATATAACCCCTCATTTTTTAAATACTTCCCACGTCCATATTCTTCCTCCCAACCATTTTTAACCTTCTAAATCCCAAAAATCAACCATTCATACCTCCCATATCACTCCCCAAATCAATTACATTGATCCTACTAAATTCCCCCATCTCTCTTCTCTCCCAAATATACTATCCATTTCCCTAATCACTCCCAACTTCTTCCCCAAGTGACTTCCCAGTCTAGGTTCGGTGTCCACGTTGTTCTAGGAGTTTTTGCAGTCGATCACACACTCACCATTGTTGATTACTTGTAAGGTAAGATGATTTCTCCCAAACTTTGAACATTTCATAATTTCATATTGAAATCACAACAATGAACTTGACCTTGCGTTGTAAATCAAGTGTTGAAGGTTGAATTGTAGTTAGAAACACCCTTGGAATGACGGTATGTGAGTGTGTTGTAAATTAAAACAAACTAAATCATTTAATATGTCTAAATTGGAAGTTTTGACTTAGGGTTGTTCAATGATTTTGTGTAAATGTGAATGTAATTGAATTATCACGACCCTAAGAATGATGAACTACCAAAATATAAGTTGAAATGCATGTGTAGGCCTAGTTGGATTGTGTGTTTGATGAAATATGGCATGAAGTGTGAGTTCAAAATCTGAAACCTGGCACAGAACTGACCCACGACTTCAACCCATGGACCGTAGGTCGAGGTCCATGGATCAGTGGCACACATAAATTTTCCTAAGTGTAGAACCACGGTGTGGACTATGGTCCATCGTTCCATCGATGGACCATTTTGCACATCTGTGTTTCCCACATCAGAGACCCAACTTTGGGTACACTGACCTACGGAGGGGACCCATGGGCCTTCGTTCCATCGACGGACCGTAGGTAGCCACCGTGGGTCACTAGTTCAGCTACTGTCTGGGAAATATTTTATTTTTTGTTTAGGACCGAATCTTGTTCTCAAATTATTTTGTGGGTCTTTTTGTGTTTTTTGGTACTAACAACTCTTCGACATGTAAATACCGTGAATTTATGGTATTTTTAATACATCTCACTTAAGAGTTGTGTGTGTCTAGGGCCATTTTGTATTAGAAATAATGTGCTTTGTATCATGTTTGCAGGAAATAGGCTTAGACGTGGTAAAGTAAGATGACAGCTGAAGATTTGCAAAGTTGGCCACCTACTAACCGTAGGTCCTATGACGGTTCGTAGATAGTGAGCGTAGAAGGGAGCATCAAGGAAGTCTGACCAAGTGTGGAACAACGAAGCAACCTACGGACCATAGGTCGACCTATGGGCCATCCTGCACGTCCGTAGAAGGGGTTCAGAGAGTTAAAGTTCCAGTACCAGATGAAAATCCTAAGTGTGGTGGTCCGTCCTGCATGTCCGTCAGTGATGAACTGGGAGTTGAAGGTTCCAGGCATTGCAGAAAAAGTCTAAGTGTTGAGCTACGGAGCGGACCTACAGACCGTTGGTCGACCGACGATCCGTAGGCCGAGTAGTCGATCAAAGTCGTGTCCAGCCATGAGCAATTAACTACGTATGGATAATAACTAACTAATTCTTGAATAGTGTTGATGCATGAATTGATAATTCTTTCATTCAGAAGTCTTTTTAAAGAGTGCACGCGTTAGAACTCACCTTGTTGCTACTTGTCGGACCAAGGAGGTAGTTAATAACAAAAGAATTATCAACAAAGATTTAGTGTGATACTATCTAATAGTCTAATGTCAATTGGTGTGAGGGTGAAAACTAAGCCATACATTGATGTGATGTCTAATCTGAGGTAAAGGTAAGGGTTAGTAAATTATACACATGTAGTCGGACCAAGGTGCGGGGTGAAATTCCCTATTTTGAAGACCAATCACTTAGGGATACATATCTTATTACTTTGCATGTGATACACTAGGAAAGGATTACTATTATTAAGAATACCGCGTTAAGATCTTATGGGGAACACATACACCCTAGTTTCTCTCTCTCATTGATTACAACAAAGTTTGAATCTTGCTCATTTGTTACTTAACAACATTCATATTTGTTTCACAACCCTCTCACCCTTTACTTACTTGTCTCAGAAATAAGTTGACTAAACAAATACAATAGTGAGTTAAGTTTAAGTCTAAACCATATTCCTCGTGGGATCGACCCCAACCTCCAAATTGGATTCTTTACTTGATAATGCTCACTTATACTTCTTTAGGGAAGTGTAATTTGAGCGTATCAAATTTTAGCGCCACTGCCGGAGAATCAGGCTTTTGGATTAAGTTTAACTACATTACAGAACTTTAGTCAATTATTTCTTAATTTTACATATTCTTTTGTTTTTGTTTTCTTCAATCTTCCACTCTAGTGTATGCCAAGTACATGGAGTCGAGGAGAACCATTGACCCCATATGATCCAGAGTTTAGCAAAACTACGAGAAAGATGAATAATCAAGGGGTTCATAATAATCCAGTCATAAAGGAGCCTGAGGAACAAGTGAATAATGAGAATGCTCAGATTTAGGGTGATAATCTACTCGGAGATGCATTGAGGGTGCAGAACCCACCTGAACTAAGATTGTGTGATAATTACAGGGTCGACTTCAATACCGTTGAATTTGAATGACCTATTGTTCTCCCTCCTCTACCTCCAGAGCATACATTCGTGATGACTAGCAATTTGATGCATATGCTTAAAACAAGGGGTTTGTTCTTTGGTATGACTTCAGAAGATTCGCATAGGCAAATGGCCAAGTTGAGGAGCATTTGGAAGAGTTGTATGGGTCGACCAGAGTTGGACATGAATATCATAGGGTTGAGAGTCTTCCCCCTATCCCTAACCGGAGATACTGCGGTATGGTTTTCTAAGCTTCCATACAACTCAATTCACACATGGGATCAATTGCACAAGGTGTTCATGGCAAAGTATTTTCCGTTGTCCAAGAAGTTGAATCACAAGGACAAACTGAATAATTTTGTGGCACTACTTGGAGATTCTGTGAGTAGTTCGTGGGATAGGTTCACTGCATTCATATGAAGTGTTCCAAATCACCGCATTGATGATGATTCACTATAAGAGTACTTCTACAGAGGTCAGGATGACAATGGTAAGACTGTGCTTGATACTATCACAAGAGGATCTTATGAATAGTGCACTTTTGAGGGGATCGCTAAGAAATTAGAGAATATTTCCCGAAATAATAATGCATGGAGCACTAGAAAGTCAAACACCAGAAGAAATACTTTTGCAGTTCAAGTTGCACCTAGTCAATCTGCCGATGACATTCGTGAGGAGATGGCTCAGATGAGGACAAAACTTGGGTTGGTGTTGAAGCATTGAGCGGAATTGCAGAAAAGGTGAATGTGGTAAACTACTTAACTAGAACTCCACCACCACCAGTTGAAGAATGCTACTATGAGGAGGATTCTTATTTGGTGAATGATCAGACGGTGGGTTTCCAAACCAATGCCCAAGGTTCCAACTCGGATAATTGGAACCAAGGTCAAGGAAACGAAGGTTAGAACTATGGAAACTATAACAGAGAAGGAAACTATGTCCACGATGGGACTACAATCATGATAACAACTATAACCAGAACAACTATGGTAACATGAATGAGAGAGTAGGGCCCTACGTTCCACTTGGCAACAGGGAATCTAGTAACAGAGAAGTTGGGGGTAGTATGTCGTGCGTTGAAGATATGATGCAAAATATGATGAAGAGGTTTGACACTACTGATCAGAATGTGAAAGAGATGCGCACTGAGTTCTCTGAAATTAGTCAGAAAGTTGATGCCCACGTAGTCTCGATAAAGCAACTTGAGTAGTAGTTTAGTCAGTTGTCTGCTACTGTGAATACACGCCAACAGGGCACACTTCCCAGCTACACCATCCATAATCCGAAAAATGATGGGCATTGTGTGGCAATCACGACTCAAGAAGGAAAGCAGACTATTGATCCCCCCATGCCATTTGATATAGAAAAAGTGGTAGAAACAGAGGATGGTGAGATTAAGGCTACTGGAGAGTCTAAAAATGCTATAGAGAAGGAAGCGGAGGTAACCCAAAAAATTGTTCCCATGCCTAGACCTCCACCTCCATTCCCACAGAGGTTAGTGCAAAAGACCGACAAAGGTAAATATCACAGGTTTATAACTATGTTGAAACTGCTTTCCATCAATGTCTCATTGATAGAAGCTTTGGAGAAAATGCCTGGGTATGCAAAGTTCGTAAAAGACTTGGTGACCAAAAAGAGGGATGTCAGTTGTGAGAATGATGAGAGCTTGCAGCATTATAGTGCCATTTCTATGAGATCAGTGGTTCAAAAGAAAGAGGATCCTAAATCTTTCACTATTCTTTGGACCATCGGTAAGATGCTCTTTGCAAAGGGATTACGTGATTTAGGAGGCAGCATTAATCTGATGCCTTTGTCTATCTACAAGAAGTTGGGTTTAGGGGCTCCAAAAACGACTGCAATATGACTACTCATGGCCGATAGAACTGTGAAGAAGCCCATTGGTGTTCTCTAAGATGTCCTTGTGAAGGTGGGGCCATTCATCTTTCCGACGGACTTTGTGATACTGGAGTGTCAAGTTCACTTTGAGGTTCCCATAATATTAGGGAGACCATTCCTTGCTACTGGGCGTTGCTTAGGTGATATGGAGAAAGGGCAGATGAAGTTCTGACTGAATAAGGAAGAGGTGACCTTTAACATCTGTAAGTCTATGAAGCAGGAAAGTGATCTTAAACCGGCATATGTGGTGAATCACATTTTCAAAAAAAAGTGCTGACGTGTCTAGTATGGAGAAGTTAGGTGCAGCCTTGTGCATAGAGAAAAAACACTAGGATCAAAAGACAGAAAAATGCAAACTACCTCCTGGGGATCTGGTGTTGTTGTTTAGATCAAGGTTGCGCTGGTTTCTTGGCAGATTCAAGTCCTAGTGGACTGGATCATTCAGAGTGACTAAAGTGTCCCCACATGGAGTGGTAGAGCTCGAGAAAAATAGGGGAACAAGGTTCAAGGCCAACAACCGGAGGATAAAAGGCTACGTGGGAAATTCTGAAAGTGTAATTGCAGTGATAGAGGCATGGAATCTTGATGAAGTCTGAGTACTCAAGGGGTCTGTGTCATGCCGTGACATTAAATCAAGCGTTGCTTGGGAGGCAACCGGAGATGTACAATCTAGCCAACTATAGGTTTTTCTTTTTGATATAGGAGTTTTCTTCTTTTATTTTGGTTTTTGTCGCTGTTTATATAGGTGTTTTATTTTGTATTAGTGTTGGCTAGATATAAAATAGGGTATGTGTCTAAAAAGTGTCCCGAAAATGTAAAAAGAAAGTCCTAACGGTTGGTACGCGTGCAGGGGCGAAAGGAAAACTATGTAGAAAAACAGTTGTGCTATGGTTTGAGGACCCCATCGACGGTCCATAGGTCGACTCACGAACCATCAACATGGGTCTAAAAAAAGAGTTTGATATGAGCACTACTTAAGGTGTTGAGAGGGTAGCTGGGAGCGCTACTGATGGCGTTCTGAGTGTTGATCCAGCGGGCTCCGGGAAACTAGACCCACCCGCTTCTTGAGTGGTCTTCGGCGCATATGCGCCACAAGTTCGCTTCACCCGATCCTTTGCTTTGTATTTTGTTTGTGAATTAGTGACAATCACACTTTATTTTGTTGGGGGTGGGGTAAATGGATTGTGAGTGATAGGGTGAACTCTGAGTAACCTAACTCATAATCCTCTCTTGGGGTTTTCTTTCCTGTGTTTTTTCCCCCAAGAGACTGTTTTAATTTCTATTGAACCGATATGTTAAGGAATGTATGTGCAGGAGTAAGGAAAAAAATGAAAGCGTGATGGCATGAAAACCATAAGAAAAATGATCCATGTCCAAAACTGTTGAATTGTGCTAAATCTATAGTCTTAAGGAGTTGAATGTGTTATATCTCAGTATGACATGATAAGAACCGACTTGACCTCATGACTTAAGCTAAAACTTGAACTGGGCAATCTAATAATCTGTTAATGAAACAATGTGCCAAGAGTGTGTGAGAAAAGCTGAATATTCAGACAGTATGTGCCAATCTAGAAATTGTCCCGTTGGTCCTGCTAAGATGATCTAGGCTATAAGTTGGGAAGTGATCATAGACCCTTGTTCAAACTAGTCCACTAATGCCTAAAATGATCTAGCCAAATGCAATAAATGTTCCCTTTAATCCAAATATTTGAGCCTAAAATAGACCATTTCTTTTTATTCACCTAACTCACCTTCCATAAAATAATTGTTCTGGCACCAGTCCCTCCTTGGACATGTGCACCTTGACTTAGGCCAAATACCTAAGTTGAGGGTGGCTAATGCAAAAAGTTACCTCAACCTTGGCCATGGTCCGACTTCAAATATTGTGCACCTCAACTAATGTAAAATACATAAGTTGAAGGTGGCTATGAAATAGCAAAACCGAAAGAAAAAATAGATATGAAAAGAGTTTTGTGTTGAAAAGAGAAAAAGAAGAGATAGAAGAGGAGGTGACTTTGTGCAAAAGAAGCAAAAATATGAAAAATAAAGTGAAACAAAAAGAAGAAAGTGAAAAATAAGAGCCACAAAGTCAAAAATCACATCCATGTTGAAAGGAGTCAAGGGAAAGAAAGTAAAATGAAAGGATGTCAAAAATAGGTTGAGAAAAGAGGTAAAAAGCCAATGTAATGACAATGAAGGTAGAAAGTCACTGAAAAAGTACCCAAATATACCACACCTGACCCTGAGCCTACGTTACAAGCTAAGAAAGTCCTATAGTGATCCTAGCAACTAGTTTGGAGAATCTAAGCAGTGAAAATAAGGGCAAGCCTATGGTATTGAGCACTGACTGTACTTGAAATCACTTCTGAGCGTGAGTGTTGAATGAATACTAAAACTCAAAATTCATATCTTCTGTGTGAAAAGGATTTCGTTTGAACTGAGGACACTAGTTACATTGTCGGAAAGTTGGTACCTTGGTGATTGTGAAAAAAGTGTATATTGTGTTGTCTATTGGTCGATCTTTGTCATATGCTGATCCGCATGAATTAGCTTGTTAAGTCTAAAAGAAAAGATTTGCACTGAGAAAATGGAATGGTTTGAAATGGCCATGTGATTGCTTGAGTTTGTATGTCTGCTTCTACACAAGTGTTGTTTAGAGTGTTAGTATGTCGTTTGAGGATAAACAACATGTTTAAGTTGAGGGTGTTGATATACTGTGAGTTTACGGTATTTTTAATACATTTCACTTAAGAGTTGTGTGTGTCTAGGGCCATTTTGTTTTAGAAATAATGTGTTCTGTATCATGTTTGTAGGAAATAGGCTTGGACGTGGTAAAGTGAGATGACAACTGAAAATATGCAGAGTTGGCCACCCACGGAGGGACCTATGGACCGTATGTCCTATGATGGTTCGTAGATGGTGAGCGTAGAAGGGAGCATCAGGAAATTCTGACCAAGTGTGGAACAACAAAGCAACTTACGGACCGTAGGTCGACCTACGGGCCGTCCTGCACATTCCTAGAAGGGAAATCCTAATTGTGGAGCCACGGAAGAGGAACAACAGACCGTAGGTCAACCTACGGTCTATGCTGCACGTCCGTCATTGATGAACTGGGAGTTGAAAGTGTAGTCCTTGCAGAAAAGGTCTAAGTGTTGAGCTACGGAGGGGACCTACGGACCGTAGGTCGAGTCTTCAATCAAAGCCACGTCCAAAAAGTTTATTTCCTTATTTTGTTTCCATTTTATTCAAGACATGTTTTTCTATAAATAGGGTATGTAAACCTTATTTTTAGGGTTTAGACACCATTGTATACTTTTAGTTCCTGGTTTTTTCTTGGGAATTAACTTGCAAACTTTGGCATTTTGATTTCCTAATTTTGGTTTATAAAATTCTTGCTTTGAATTTCAATTGGAGATTACGGGTGTCTTCTACTCAATACGTAAGTTCATGAATTCTTCTTCTAAAAATATGAATTGTTTTCTTTCAAGCATCAGTAATTAAATCCACAACTAGGGTTGTGGGAGCCATGAGCAATTAACAACATAATAACTAAGTAATTTTTGAATAGTGTAGATGCATGCATTGATAAATATTTCGTTTAGAAGTCTTTTTAATGAGTGCACACGTTAGAACCCGCCTTGTTGCTACTTTCCAGACCAAGGAGGTAGTTAATAAGAAAAGAATTATCAATAGAGATTTAGTGTGATACTATCTAATAGTCTAATGTGAATTGGTGCGTTGGTGAAAACTAAGCCATACATTGATGTGATATCTTCGCTGCGAAGTTCTTCTGGTTATTTATTCGGACTCTACTGTCCCCTACTCAGGCGGACAATGTGGTTACATAGGACCGGGTCGTGTTTATGGTAGCAATTATGGCAGGGTTGGAGATTGATTTTTCCCATGTCTTGATTTCAGAGATCCATGAAAGGGATTTCAAGACCACTGCCAATCTTTCTTTCCCGTGTCTAATATTCCATACCTGCAGGGAGTCTTCCATACCTATATGGCACTGTGACAGGTTGCTCGAGGTGACCAAGACTGTATATATCGGCCTCATTTGCGATGATGCCAACCTAGCTGCATCACAGAAAGAGCCACAAGTAGGTGTACTGCCCTTGGTTGATGACCTAGCTACGGATGTAGAGCAGATGCAGGCTGATGACACCACCATTCCGACCTCTACAACAGATGCTCGGGCCCCTAGTTCATCCTGAGCCACTCCCTCTTCAGGGTCCACTGTCGTTCCTCTGGCCAGAGTCCAAAAGTTAGAGACCCAGATGGCACCTTGCTGTAGCATATGAAGCCGTGGATGCAGCGCTCTATTGCTGATTCTGAAGATAGGATGGAGCAGATGAAGGACCAGAAGATTTAGGGCGTTCATAAGCATCTGGATGCTTTTGAGTTGAGAGTCCTAGAGAGGTCAGCCCCGACCATTGATGTTCCCACCTTCCAAACTGAGTTGCTTAGTCTCCTTGCTGATGTTGTTACACTCCTAAACCCTACTGAGACTGAGCTAGAGGCTGCCCCTGCGCTATCAGAATATGAGGTGGTAATGACTACTCTTTTTGGTGATACTGTGCCACCACCAGACTCTTCTCGTGCTACTGGGAAGTGCCCCCAATTCTGCCACACTTCTGACACTGAGGAGGCTTGACGATTGAAGAAGAAACTGCACCAACGATTTAAGGAGGCCTAGAGATAGTCAATACTTGATGAGGAGAGAAAACAGCAACGGGCCCGTGAGATAGATGTTGGCCCATATCGTAGTTTGAGCATTTCTGATGGTGTTACGTTAGATGGTGAGGCCTCTACTGATCCAGCGGGCTCTGGGAAACTGCACCCACCCACTTCTTGAGAGGTCTTTGTTCCATATGCGCGACATGTTTGCTTCACCCTATGTTTTACTTCTGATTTTTTCGCATTAGGGGCAATTGCATCTTATTTTGTTGGGGGTGGGGGTAAATGGATTGTCACTGATAGGGTGAAGTCTGAGTAACCCAACTCATAATCCTCTCTTGAAGTTTTCTTACCTATGTTCTTTTCCCCCAAGAGACTGTTTTACTTTCTGTTGAGCCACCATGTTTAGGATTGTATGTGTAGAAGTAAGTAGAAGAATGAAAGCATGATGGCATAAAAAGAATGAAAAATTGATACCCGTCCAAAAAGTTTGAAATGTGCTAGATCCTTAGGCTTGATGAGTTGAATGTGTTGGATCTCAATATGACATGATAAGGAACCGATTTGACCTCATGACTTAAGCTAAAACTTGAGCTGGGTAATCAAATAATCTGATAATGAAATAATATGCTAAGTGTGTGTGAGAAAAGTTTGAATGTTCATACAATATATGCCAATCTACAACTTTCCCCGTTTGTCCTGCTAAGATAATCTACGCTAGAAGTTGGGAAATGATCATAGGCCCTTGTTCAAATAAGTCCAATCAAGCCTAAATTATTCAACCAAAAGAAATAAATGTTCCTTTTAATCCAAATGTAGACCACTCCTTTCAATACACCTAACTCACCTTCCCTAAAATAATTGGCTTGGCCCTGGTCCCTTCTTGGACATGTGCACCTTGACTTAGGCCAAAAGCCTAAGTTGAGGGTGGCTAATTCAAAAAGTTACATTGATCTTGGCCTCGGTCCGACATCGGATATTGTGCACCTCAACTTATGCAAAATACATAAGTTGAGGGTGGCTAGGAAAATGGAAACTGAATGAAAATGGGTATGAAAAGAGTATTGTGGTGAAGAGAGAAAAAAAAAAGAAAAAGATAGAAAAATATGTGACAAAAGTGCTGAATGAAAAAAAGAAAAATGAAGTAAAATAAAAAGAAGAAAGGTGAAAAATATGTGCTAAAGAGTTAAAAGTCACATCTGTGCGAAAGAGAATCAAGGGAAAGAGTAGAAAAATAAAAAGATGTCAAGAATTGTTTGAGAAAAGAGGTAAAAATCCAATGTAATGTCAAGGAGGGTAGAAAGTCTGGAAAAAGTACCCAAATGTATCCTACCTGAACCTGAGCATACGTTACAAGCTAAGAAATTCTTATAGTGATCCTAGCGACTAATTTGGAGAGTCTAAGTAGTTAAAATAAGGGCAAGCCTATGGTATTGAGCACAAACTGTACATGAAGTCAGTTCTGAGTGCGAGTGTTGAATGAATCCTTAGACTTGAACTTCATATGTGTTGTGTGTGAAAAAAGGTTTCTTTTGAAGTGAGGGCACTAGTTACATTGTTGGAAAATTGGTACCTTGGTGATTGTCAAAAGTGTATGTTGTGGTGTATATTGGTTGATCTATGTCATGTTTTGATCCGCATGATTTAGCTTGTTGAGTCTAAATGAAAATATTTGCACTAAGAAGATGGAATTGATTGAAAAAGCCATGTGATTGCTTGAGTTTGTATGTCAGCTGCTACATAAGTGTCATTTAGAGTGTTAATGTGTCTCTTGAGGAAAAACAACAAATTTAAGTTGAGGGTGTTCATATACCATGATTTTAGGGTATTTTGGATGCCTTTCACTTAGAGTTTGTGTGTGTCTTGGGCTATTTTGTTATTAGAAATAATATTTTGTGTATATTCTTGCAGGAAATGGGCTTGGATACTGTTGATGAAGATGCGAGGTGAAAAATGTTGAAGTAGCCACCAACGATGTCATCCATGGACCGTAGGTTCATTGACGGACCATGGATGGGTAGGCGTAGATCTTGGCCTAGGAGATGAGTTTCAGTAACTCAAACCACAGAGTGCCAGGATGGACCATAGTCCAGTCCATGGATCGTAGGTGGTGCATCGTAGGTGGTGCATCGTAGGTGGAACATCAGGGAAGTCTGACAAGTGTCTAACCAGAGAGCAAGATGACAGACCGTAGGTCGACCCACGGTCTGTCCTGCACATCTGTCATTGATGATCAGAAAGTTGAAGGTTCCAGTACCTGATGAGAATTGTCTAAGTGTTGAACCACAGAGGGGACCTACTAACCGTAGGTCGACGACGGTCCGTAGGTCGAAGGGTCGACTGAAATCGCGTCACAACAATCTATTTCCTTATTTTGTTTTCAGTTTCATTTAGGACTTTTTTTCTATAAATAGGAGTTGTAAACCTCGTTTTTGGGGGTTAGACATTATTGTAAACTCTTAGTTTTGGTGATTTGGGAATTAACTTGCAAACTTTACCAATTTAATTTCCGGATTTCGTTTAATACAATATTTTCTTTAAACTTCAATTGAAGATTTCAGGTTTCATATATTCTACTTGTAAGTTCATGAATTCTTCTTTTCCAATTATGAATTGTGAAATCTCAAGCATGAGTAGCTAAATCCACAACTAGGGTTGTGGGAACCATGAGCAATTAACAAAGTATGAATAATAATTAAGTAATTCTTGATTAGTGTTTATGCATGTATTGCTAGTTCTTTCGCTTAGAAGTCTTTTTAAAGGTGGCCAACGTTAGGACTCACCTTGTTGCTACTTGCCGGACCAAGGAGGTAGTTAATGAGAAAAGAATTAACAAGAGAGATTTAGTGGATGCTATGTAATAGTCTAATGTCAATTGGAGTGAGGGTGAAAACTAAGCCATACATTTATGTTATGTCTAATCTAGGGTAAAGGTAAGGATTAGTAAAGCATACACCCGTAGTCGGACCAACGTGCGAGGTGAAATTCCCTACTTGGAGGACAAATCACTTAGGGATACCTAACTTACCAACTTTGCATGTAAAACACTAGGAAAGGATTACTATTATTGGGATTACTGCATTAAGAGCTGGTGGGGAACACATATACCGTAGTTTCTCTCTCATATTGATAACTCAAAGTTTGAATCTTGCTTACTTGTTACTTAATTAACAATATGTTACTTGCTTAAACCCCCCCTCCCTTTACTTACTTGTCCTAGAAATAGTTTGACTAAACAGATATAATAGTAAGTTAAGTTTAAGTCTGAACCATATTCCTCATGGGATCGACCCCAACCAACAAGTTGGGTTCTTTACTTGACAATGATCGCTTATACTTCTTTAGGGAGGTGTAATTTGAGCGTATCAAATTCCGACGCCGCTGCCGGCGAATACAACTTTTAGATTAAGTTTAACTACATTATTTAACTTTAGTCAAGTATTTCCTGATTTTATGTTTTCTTTTGTTTTTGTTTTCTACAGGTTTCTACTCTAGTCTATGCCAAGTACACGGAGTCGAGGCGAACCATTGACTACCTACGTCAAGAGTTGAGCAAAACTTTACAAAAAATGAATAATCAAGGGGTTCACAACAATCCAATCTGAGAGAATCTAGGCGATGGAGTTGAATTGCACCCTCCTGGGGGTTGTAAATGTGCACGCTCAAGTTCATGGTGGTAATCTTATCAGAGATGCCGAAAGGGTGCATAATCCACCAGCACTGAGGTTGCATGATAACTACAGGGTTAACTTTAATACAGGTGAATCACAAGGGCCTATTCTTCTTCCTCCCATACCTCCAGGGCGTTCACTTGTGGTAACCAGCAGTTTGATGCAAATGCTTACAGCATGAGGGTTGTTTTCTTGTCTAGTGTCGAAAGATCCACATGGTAACATGGCTAAATTGATAAGTGTTTGCAAGACTTGTGTGGGACAACCAGAATTGGACATGGATGTCATAGTTTTGAAAGTCTTCCCTCTGCCATTGTCAGGTGATGTTGCGGTATGGTTTGCTGAGCTTCCATATAATTCAATTCATACATAGGACCAATTGCATCGAGTGTTCCTGGCAAAGATTTTCCCAGTGTCAAGTTAAACCAAAAGAACAAGTTGAATAATTTTCCTGGCAAAGATTTTCCAGTAACCTCAAACCAGATTTGTGCAATGTATGAAAGGCCTCCCATACTACCCATCACACTAAGCATAGCCTTGAACTCATCTTAGTCATACTCACCCTCCTTCGGTCTCATTATTATCTTAACTCTTATAACTAAGAGAATCTCTCACATTTAGTCAACTATAGCTAGTAAGGGCAACTATATCACAATCATATCTCAAGACTTCTCCTTTATAACCCTAAGTCATACTTGTGCAATGCATGCATAGCACCCCATAATATTATTCATGCTAAGTACCACCTTTAGGTCCTCATACTAACATAACACTTCTTGGTTTGGAACCTAGTTCCTTTCTTTACTTTAGAATACTATGAGGTGTTCTCTTAAGCACTTCTTAGTTCATCTCTATTTAAACCTTGGAACACTATGAGGTACTTCCTTAAGCACATCTAAGTTAATTACTAACATGGATCCTATGAGACACTTCCTTAAACAGGTCTAAATCCATTTCTACTTTGAACACTATGAGATACTATCTTAAGTATGTCTAAGCTCCTTCCTTACAGGGACCCTATGAGATACCACCTTAAGCATGTCTAAGTCCACTTATACTCTTGAACACTATAAGGTACTTCATTAAGTATGTCTTAGTTCAATTATGCTTTAGAACACTATGGGATACTTCTCAAGCATGTCTTAGTTCATAGGATATAGAGATTGCTACTACGAACCTTGACTCAACTCATGTGAAGGCTCCCATCTCATGAGACCTAACTTTGGAAAAACCCACACTCTACTACGTAAGAGTTCCCCCCCTATAACTTAGATAGTCCTCACATCAACTTGGTGTGGTTTTCCTTTCTACTTGGAGGCCGGATCCTATTTTGTGTGACACTCCATCTCATTGTCAATATCCACTTAGGGCCAAGCATACACCCCAAGATTTACTTGTTAAGCCTTGATTAGCATTCATATCTCATGGAAAGATGTCCTTAACAATCCATCCATGTTGAAGTGATTCTATCACATAATACTTTCAAGGATTCATAAGGTAGGTTAGGTGAGTATAGGCCTTTCACCCCAATTCTACCTATTAGATTTCTATTCTCTTTTAGTCTTTACTCTCAAAGCCTTAGCATCAATAGGTAGCCACATTAGCTTCACTATAAATCCCTAACTATTATGATCACAAGCCTTACCCTCAAGGTTTCTTTCTTAATCTCTTCTTCATATCTAGATTTCAAGGTATTTTGATCACATCTTTCATTACTAGGTGATTCTAATCAAAATTGATCATAAAGGTTCAAATTAAACTTAACATGCCAAGACTCATCATGTACAATAGATTCTAGTTCAATTCATGATTATATGATCCTAACTTTGATCAATTACTATAAATGACATTGATTTAGGGAGATCACCTTTTAACCTTCAATTTCATCTCTAATGGCATAAACCCACAACATATGAAATTTATCATGTAAACTAGGGTTAACCATAGAAATCACATGAATTCATCATAATATGATTAAACAAATCTAAATAAATCATAATTGGGTATTATCCACTAGATTGGAATCATACCCAAACCCTACCCACAATGCAAGCACAACCCTAGCTAGAATTAGGTTTTTGACTTCTCAATTGGGGAAACACTAAGGGGGCTCTATGGGGGAAGAACCCATAGATGAATAATCTAAACATACCTCCTTTAAAGTCCCTGAATAAATGTTGAATCAATGGAGAAACACTGACCTCTTCTCTTCTCTTCTTCTTCTTCTTCTTCTTCACTTCTAGAGAGGGAATATTTGGAGAGTAATTTGGGGTCTTGAATGAATGAGTTAACTGAATTAGTTTACGGTCTTATTAGGCTTATATAGGTGGCTAATTAACTAACTAACTGACCTACCTTAACCCCTAATTAATAACCTAATTAATTCCCAAACCCCCAAACTAAAACTAAAAGTCCAAAAACTGTTAAGACCTACGGACCGTAGGTGGGGTGACGGATCACACTGTTCACTTAGTAAGTGAGTAATGTGGTTAACAAGTCAGGACAGATTCAGGCCTTGACCCATGACCAAGAGTTACGGGGCGTGAGTGGACCTACGCCCCGTAGGTGCCCAAACGTAGCTCACCAAAAATGCAAATTTTAGGGACTGTTTTAGGGTCCTCCTCAAGGACCCCTTTGGTTGGTCCTTGGGGAGTCGTACCCAGACGTTTAACCCCCTAAACAACTCATTCTAAGTACGGGAGTCATTTTTACAACCTTTAATCCTCATACGACACTCCAAATCTCTTACAAAAGGCTCTAGAACTGACTAGTTCAACTTGCTAATTTCGGGGGTGTTACATTATCCCCCCCTTGGGATCATTCGTCCTCGAATGTCGATTATAAACACTTCTTAAAGTCACAACTCTAACTTAGTAGCTCATGATGCATGCACTACATCTAAATGCCCACAATCATGCAAGAAAACTTCAATTCAAAACCAAACTCATTCAATGCAACACAAGGGAGTAGGAACTACTTCTACCAACCCAAAAAAATGCATGAGATTCTATATTTTACTCATTTTCAAAGAGGAACTAATATCTCCTAACTAAACATGCTCAATACTCCCTCATGGACCTTAAATGCAATTTACTCTCAAAAAGCATTTCTTCAAGGAGGAATCTTTCAACTCCAAAACTAAGGCATGCTCATAATCATCTTATGAAGTCTATATGCAAATATACTCAATGCACTACAACATGAGAAAAACTATGCATATAAGTCATTTCTAACAAGACCTACGCATTTGCATGAAAGTGCATATAAGGAAATCATGGCAACACACAAAGTACACAATAACCTTACTAGGTAGGCACACTATACCCCCCCCCCCGGGAGTAAGCCTACGCAAGCTCTTCTAAACATCATATATGCTAAAAACAACTTCAAAGTCCAACATAACAACTCAAAAAAGACAAGAAATCCATAAATTTACTAAAGCATAAAAACACATACCGGAAGGGACATGAGGAGATCACTCTTGATCTTCTCTAGATTGGAGAGAATAAAATCTATTCTTCTTTGGAGCACTATCATCCGATCCACTAGTGGTAACTTTCATATCCTCCCTTCCATTAGCCTTAAGGACCGGGCAATCTCTTATCTTGTGCCCTTCCTTACCACACCAATAGAAACCATCTATGTCGGCTAGGCATTTACCAAAATGATTTCTTCCATACTTGGTGCAACTAGGCTTAGGAAATGGAGAGTCTTGGTCGGAATACTTTTTTCTAGACTTAGACCTACCTTGCTCATCGGACTTAGCATTGAGAAAGTTCCCATCATCGATCTTAGCTCTTTTCCCCTCCCTATTTATTTTTTTAATAGTTTGCTCCTCAATTTGTTGAGCATGCACCATGAGATGGGAAATATTCATACTAGGAATAAGCATTGCCAAATGACATTCATTGACCACTAATTCAGACACTCCCATCACAAACTTATTCATCTTGTCCCTTGAATCCCCCACTATGGTTGGAGCATATTTGGATAGTTGGGTGAACTTAAGGGAATACTCTTTTACACTCATACCCCCCTTGCTTAAGATTTATAAACTCTTGCATCTTTAGCTCCCTCAAATCTAGGGTAAAGAATCTATCAAGGAACTCCTCCTTAAACATCTCCAAATCTATGAGACCCGCCTCTACCGGCCTACTATATTTCTATTGCTCATACCAAATTTGTGCTACATCCCTCAATTGATAAGCAGCTAGCTCTGCTTTCTCTACCGAAGTTAATCCCATGATGGCAAACACCTTATACACTAATTAGTCCACAATTTGGACTAATTTAGGGCTTCATTTTAATGGATTTAGTGTCCACAAATGCATATTTTTTTCATTAACTGATGTAAATCCTTAAGTTTCAGGTATTTGGAATTTGAGGCAAAGCATGGACACTACTTGGCAAAGAGGAACAAGGCGGCCAAAAAGACGAAGAAAAGAAGGCTTGAGGATTGCCTAAAGCATTAGGCGAGTCGTTGAATAGCCTTAATCTTGGCTAATGTTCCAGTGTGCTGAGCCCTGAAGGAAAAGATCAAGTCGGCGGTGAAAAGGAGCAGTCAGCGCGTCATAGAGCAGTTCCGCGAAGTTGTACTATATCGCCCTATGATTCAAAATGTGAAGATGCTGAAGGCAAAAGCTGAAGGGTGATGAACCAAATCAAAGGATGGATCACCGAGTGTATCGGTGATCTCGACTAACTGCGCCGAGTGGTCCTCTGCAGCACAAATTTCCAAAAACTATAAATAACCATTTAATTCTGTAGCTAAGGAATCAATGAATTAATTAAACAATAAAGAAATTTAGGAAGTTGTAGAGAATTCCTGAGACTTAGAATATATTTCAGTTTTTAGTTCTTAAGGTTTTTGGGAGACATTGTTCTTGAACTTGAAGGTTTTGAAGGTTTTCAACTCCAAGAAATTGGAAGTGGGTATCCAAGAATCTTCATCCTAGACGTGTTTAAAGACATTTTATATCGTACCCACTTGATGAAAACACTTGTTGGTAATGATTTCTATCTCTTTTTCATGTCTAGCTAAAACCCCAATTCTTGGGGTGTGATTTTGTGAATATGGGTTAAATTTCATGTTGGGTATTGCTTATTGTTAGTCTATTTGTTGTTTAAATGTGATTTCGTTTAGTAGTTGTGTTTGAACTTAATGGGATTGTAGTTGCAAATACGATTTCATCTTAGTATTTTTGGCTTGCTCGAGAGAGAGGTTTTAAACCTAAGACTACTAAATCAATAGCCAATAGTTGTTAGGTTGTCGTGGGTTCATCTCAAGAGAGTGAATCCTAGATATTCTCCTACACATTCAGCTCGAGAGAGTGAATGGGCTAAGGCGGAGGCTGTGCATAAATGCTGCAACTCGGTGTTCGAGAGAAACCGAGTTGATTCGGGATAAGTTGCTCGAGAGAGAATTTACCCCCACTAAAGTCTAGCCTAGTTACAATTATTCAGTGATTTACTATCAATAGCATTTACCCAATAGTATATCTTATCCCATATTACTATCACATCTCAAGAATCCTGTCTCCCTTTCTTGCATCTTTATATTTTTGATGTTTTTGTTCACTAGCTGAATATAAAAACCCCCATTTGAGAATTGACATTCGTGTCACCTTTAAATTTAGTATGTTTTTATTCATAAATATTTTATAGCTATGATTAATTAGAACTTGATTTTACTTTTCTATTAGTTCTTGCAACCACTCCCTTGGGACTCGACCCCAACCCATTCGGTTGGGTCATATTACTGCACGCGATCGTTGACACTTGAATTGGAAGTCGTGTCTTTGATTAAGTCATCCAACATCACAATGGCGCCATTTCCGAGGAGTGGTGTTAGTTGAAACTTTTTAATTTAGTAGAATTTTTGTTCTTGTTATTTGTAGTTTTACTAACTTAAGTTTAGTTTTGTTTTGCTTGCTTATTTTGAGTAGGACAGTAGAGCATTTCTGATAGCAATGGTGACCAAATGGATTTGTCTCCTCTAAGAATGATGTCTCTTATGGATAGCATCCTACGTTTTAGGCAATCAAAGAGTGAGTCAATCCATGAGTTGTGGCTGAAATTTAAGTCAATCTTCCTCCAGCACCCAACTCATGGAATCTCAGAAACGTGTTATTGGACTGCTTCTACAAAAGTCTTGGCCCAGAAAATAGAAGAATGGCTGACCAAATATTTCCAGGGGGTCTCTCATGACTGTCCTATGCAATAGAAGCCCAACTCTTTGATACCCTGGCCATGACCAACAAAGAGACTGAGAAGAACCATATTTTGGCTACATTGTTGACCCAGCTATATCTAGTGACCAAGAAGATTGTGGAATTGGGAGCACCGGACTAAAACAAAGACCGGTACATTCCCCCTCATGAGCGTCTGAAGCCTAGTGTGAATGAGGGTGGGAAAATAGCGGAAACACTCTCACTCATTCTCCACAAAGTCAAAGGTCATGACAAGGTGTTGATTGAGATAAAAGAGAATGTATCAATGATGAATAAGATAATTGTTTCCCATATCATATTTGTTCAGTTGCTAGAGACCCAAATGGGTCATGTGTTGTCTCGTCTCTACTCCATGAATCAAGACTAAGTGGGGAAGCCGTGCCATAACTATAACTAAGGTGCTTCTTGGGAGGCAACCCAAGGTTTTATAGCTTTATGTTTATTTTAGAATAATGGTCTGTTAAATGTGCAGGACAAAGTGAGGAAAGTATTTGAAAATTATAAGAATTGGTGAGCTAAAGGTCCAGTCGGCGAATCACCGGAAAGGTCAGCGATCCCGACCTAGACTGCCATTGGATTCCATGAAAATTCAACCTGGAGTCTGTAAAACTCGACGTGATCAATAAATTATTGGCAAACCGCCGAACTGTTAGGCGATTGCGAACTAGTCTGCCGGTTAGACTCTCAGTTTAACTGAAAGTTCTGAAGAATTTGGCGAGGTAAGTGATCGTTCGGCGTGTCGCCTAATAGTTCAGCGATTTCAACTAATTTCACCAAATGAGCAAGATCTGGACGGTTATTATAAGGCCAAAGGTGCAAACATTCAAAAAAATTACTTTCCCTCACTTTCGATCTTCACAAGCTCACACCTGCTTCGTATTGTCAATATTTCTGCATTCTATAAGTATTTTAGTTGATTGATTTGTTCTCGGAATTGGATTACTTTGCCGCCTAGCATTACAGTCTTGTTTTAATCTGCAGTAAAGTTTGGTTTGCCAAACCCCGCATTTACTTTTGGCATTTGTACTCCTATGATTTGAGTAGAATGCTTGATTGCCTGCTTTAATTTGATAATCTTGCCTATAGTTTCTTTCGGATTGTAATCTCATAATTTTGTGTCATAAATGAATTAAAACTCTAGGGATTGTGCTTTCATGTTGAAGGGTGCCATGGGTCAAGTCTTAATTTGAGTTTTTCACCGTTTGATTTTGTTTCGGGGGTTGCGGGGTTGACCTCAAGAATTTGGGTTGAATATAGGCACGTTAGGTCGTTTGGTGAGCTAGGTCGAGCTCACCAAACCACTCGGCGGTTCACCTAATGTCCCTATCTCGCCTTTAATTTCATGCTTTATTTGATGATTGACTCTGTAACTTTCGGTGAGAAGCCTGAGGTCGTCGAAAGCACTCTACGACTCGCCAAAAGTCTTATTTATCACCCTTTGTGTGCACCCCTTAGCTTAAATTGCACTGTAACTTTCGGTGAACTACCTCTTGATCGCCAAAAGCTATCGGTGACTTGCCGAAAGGCCCTTTCGATCGCCTACCTTCCTAGATTCTAAGCCATCCTTTTGGTGAGCTCGGTCTAGCTCGTCAATGTTAATTGGTGACTCGCCGACTAGTTCGGCGAGTCTGTCTGCAAAATGTTGTTCCTGTGAATTTAATTAAAGTATACCTAACTTTTACCACTGTGATTGCAGACATGGCTAGGTCTAAAGTTGCTGGGAGAAACATGCCACGCCAAGGGAAAGTAAAACGGATTACACTGAATGAGGATGCAACTGCATCCAAGGGCAAAGCGAAGAAACTTTCCATTACTAGTGGAAAAGGAAAAGGAAAGGGTTAAGGAGAAGCACCTGCATCACCTGAGGCAAACTTTGATAGTGACGACATCTATGATATTTACCTTACCACCTCAGAAAGTGAGGGTGAGCATCAGGAACCACAAACTATGGAGTCTGATGATGATGAACTTGTAGAAGCACGCAGGGCAGAACTACGCTCTAAAAAGTTGCATGACCCGTCTAGGATCCGGACTATTCATACTGCCCATCCTACTCATGTTCCAGAGCAAGCAATGGTGTTTGCACCACCAATACAGGGCCCCCCTCCCAAGTCAATGAACAAATTAAACACTAAAAGGTTGAGGACGATCCTCGAGGAGAAACGTCTGTCTACGGATGAAGTGATCAACAGATACCAATAAATAATGGATTGCCTGAAATACCACAAAATCCAAATCTTCACCAAGCCTCGTGGTCCTTATATTCCAAACTGGGTAAGAGAGTTCTACAGTACATACAGTGCATTGATACCCCAGAGGAAGAAGAAAGTAGCAGCTTTCAAAGTGGTTGACTACGTGGTTTTCAGAGGTAGGAGGGTAAATTGTGATAGTGATGCGATCAACACAGTCTTGGGCATGTCCACAGGTATTAATGATCATTTCCAGCACTTGTTTAGAACAGAAAAGCTGGAAAAGATGAAGAAGTGGTTAGCCCCACTGATTTCAGATGGTACTTCGAAGTGGTTGGAGAAAGGGGCTCCGATTGAAAAGAAATATCTGAACATAGCTGCAAGATTTTGGTTCGGCTTTATCAGCAACACAACTATGCCATCCAAGAATGAGTCGATCCTTCGCCTTGCCAAGGCAGCCTGTCTGGGTTGCATCATAAAAGAAACTAGGATAAATATGGGGATCACCATCGCTTCTGAGATACTCATGCGTGCAAGGCAGCGCCAAACCTCACTTCTCTTCCTGGTATTGATCATCAAGTTTTGAAAATAGGCTCAAGTACCTAGAGATGCAAAGAATGATGTGGAAGTGATTCCCACATCCTCTACTGATATCCGGAGGATCGAAGCTGAATATCTAAAGGATCAGGCAGAGAAAATGCAAAATGCAACCCCAGTGGACCTTTCCCTGGTTGTGGTCTCGGAGTCCATACCTGCAGAGGCATCTTTGCCTACTTAGACCCCTGGGCCTCCAGATACATCTACTGCCACTGCTACTCCTTCTGATACTCCAGGTCCTTCTGTTGCTGCACTGCCTCCTACACCTGCTAATGTTACTGTCTCGAGGGCTCCGATCACTCAGGCATTATTACTTTGGATGGGAAAGCTTGCCTATTATGCGGATTGTCAGGTAGGGAGACTTTCCTGGCATGATTCAGGCTGTCCTGACTGATGTTGTGACACCACTGAGACCTACCATTGATGCCCTCGAGGCTAGAATAGCGGTGTGTGAACATAACCAAAGAGCAACAGGAGAAGTGACAGCCTTAAAGGCCGTTTTAGCTGTGTTGTGGGAGGATGTGGATCAGTTGAAATCCACCGATATATCCATGGTCTTTGGAATAGTGGAGATTCCAGATGTGCCCGAAATTCCTCAGACTACCACCGAAAATGAGGATAGAATGGAGCAGACAGCCGAGTCTGAGCCGAAAACAGATGAGGATATTCTTGAGGAAACTGAGAGGGATGCAGATGAGGACCTGACTTAGACTGAAGCAGCCATAATAGAAGCGGTTGTGCATGCTTCCCGGGTAAAAACACCTTTTGCTATTTCTGGTGGAGCTGGCTCTTCTGAGGTGACTTCGGTCATTGTTGCCCAAGTTCAAATAGATACTCCAGACACTAATGCCAAGACAGATGGAGCAACTGCTTAGATAGGATCCCCTATTTAGCTCCCTCTCTGTCTTAATTTATCTTAAATTTTGGATAATTTTGTTTGCATTTGAGGACAAATGTTTTTAATTGTGGTGGGGTGAGGCCCACCTTTATGTGCTAGTCGTGACTGATTGTTTTGATTATATATTTGGGTAGTTATGCTTACAATTGTGTTTTGCACTGCTTTTAGCGGATATTTGAGCTTCTGGCTCCTTTTGCTTTAATTGTAAATTATTTTGAACCCTTCCAAAAAAGATTCGCCCACTCTTGTATGTACTTGAATGTGGTTGTTCTTTGGCAAATTTGAGTCTCGATTTTGATCAATATGGATGATTCAGATAGTGCTAATAATCGAATGAATATGAATGTGCGGCTACGATGAGACCAAGTGAAGTTACATAGATAATATGTGAACTCTATGCATCTCGTTGTGACTAGCCATGTATCAAATTGATTCTCTTGTGATGAACATTGCACACTAGTGAAAGTGTGAAGTCTTGTTTGACTTTGGTGTCGATGCCTTGTGTGATGAGCTTACTGTGAACCACGCATGATAAAACCTAGAATTCACCACATTAGTCCGGTCGACTAAGCAAGGCTATCTCTTGACATGATCTAAGGCAACTTCAGAGAGTGTGATCAAATTTGACATATTCCTCTTTTGTGGCCTACCTTGTGAGTGTGTGTGAACCTCTTTTGAACAACCCTTGAGCCTTACGTTTCTTTAGAAGAAACTTGATGAAAACATGACCTCTCTTAATCCACTACCTATAATCCTCTTGATATGTGGTTGATTGAATAGCCAACTTAGGCCAAAATCCTAAGTTGGGGGTGTGGTTAAAAGAAAAGACAAGTCAAGAAGTGCTAGAAAAGTCCCCTTTAACACATGGTGTTGAGAAAAATAGAATCCCTCCATACAAAAAAAGAGAGAAGAGAAAATAAAAAGTCATGGAATAAAGTTATGAAAATATAAAAGAGATGGAGTTTCCGAACAATCCATGGAAAGTGAATAATGGGATGACTTATGAGCACTAAAAAAAATGATGAAACAAGAGGAAAGGAAGTGTTGTGAGCACCACATTTCATGAGGATAAAAGTCACTGAGCCTAAATGATCATACCTTTGCACTCAGCCCCATTACAAGCCTTAAAAAGACCTTTTTGATTTTGAGTGAGCTGAAGCAAATTGTCAATTATAAAATACAGGATAACCTATAGGTGAAAGCATGCATTGTGTTCTTCTTAGTGAGTGTGAGTGTTAGATTTGATTCTGGAACTTTAAATGATTAAACCATTGTGTGTGAAAATGGAATCATTCTTTTGTGTGAGGGCATGTGAATACCTTTGTTGAGCTTGAACTTGCATTTGAAGCAAGTATAGTGAGCTTGAGAATCTTTGATAATGGTGTGTCACAACTTGAGTCTTTGAGTATACAATTGATCCTTGCGTGAGTAAGTTGAGTCTTGTTATGTACATTCATGATTGAACCTTGTGTAGCACTATTTGAGACATCCTTTTTGAACTAATGAACTTGAGTTTTACTTGAGGACAAGCAAAAATTTAAGTTAGGGGTGTAGTCCACAATTTAGACTCATTTAGGGCTTCATTTTGATAGATTTAGCGTCCTCAAATGCATATTTTGTCTTAAAAACTGATGTAAATCCTTAAGTTTCAGGTATTTGGAGCTTGAGGCAAAGCATGGACACTACTTGGCAAAAAGGAACAAGGCGACTAAAAAAATGAAGAAAACAAGGCTTGAGGATCGCCTAAAGCATTAGGTGAGTTGCCGAATGCTGCCTAATGTTCCAGTGTGTTGAGCACTGAAGGAAAACGACGGTGAAAAGGAGAAGTCGGCGCATCGCCTAGAATTTACGCGAAGTTGTACTATATCGCGCAATGATTCAAAACGCGAGGATGCTGAAGGCAAAAGGTGAAAGGCGATGAACCAAATCAAAGGGTGGATCGCCGAGTGTCTCGATAATCCCGACTAACTGCGCCAAGTGGTCCTTCGCAGCACAAATTTTCGAAAACTATAAATACCCATTTAATTCTGTAACTGAGGAATGAATTAATTAATTAATCAATGAAGAAGTTTAGGAAGTTGTAGAGAATTACTGAGACTTCGAATATTTTTCAGTTTTTGGGAGACTTTGTTCTTGAACTTGAAGGTTTTGAAGGTTTTCAACTTCAAGAATTTGGAAGTGGGTATCCAATAATCTTCATCCTAGACGTGTTTAAAGACATTTTCTATCATACACACTTGATGGAAACACTTGTTGGTATTGATTTCTATCTCTCTTTCATGTCTAGCTAAAACTCCAATTCTTGTGTTGTGATTTTGTGAATATGGGTTAAATTTCCTATTGGGTATTGCTTATTGTTAGTCTATTTGTTGTTTAAATGTGATTTCGTTTAGTATTTGTATTTGAACTTTATGAGATTGTAGTTGCAAATACGATTTCATCTTAGTGTTTTTGGGTTGCTCGAGAGAGAGGTTTTAAAACTAAGACTACTAAATCGATAGCCAGTGGTTATTGGGTTGTCGTGGGTTCAGCTCGAGAGAGTGAATCCTAGATCTTCTCCCACACATTCAGCTCGAGAGAGTGAATGGCCTAAGGCAGAGGTTATGCTTAAATGCTACAACTCGGTGTTCGAGAGAAACAGAGTTTATTCGGGGTAAGTTGCTCGAGAGAGAATTTACCCCCAGTAAAGTCTAGCCTAGTTACAAATATTCAGTGATTTACTATCACTAGAATTTACCCAATAGTATATTTTATCCCATATTCCTATCACATCCCAAGAATCCCGTCTCCCTATCTCGCATCTTTATATTTTTGATGTTTTTGTTAACAAGCTGAATATAAAACCCCCCATTTGATAATTGACATTCGTGTCACCTTTAATTTAGTATGTTTTTATTCGTAAATAACTAAAACTTGATTTTAATTTTCTATTAATTCTTGCAACCACTCCTTTGGGACTCGACCCCAACCCATTCGGTTGGGTTATATTACTGCATGCGATCGTTGACACCTGAATTGGAAGTCGTGTCTTTGATTACGTCGGTACACAAATCATACACCTCATCTATAAAACCTTGAGGATCTTCCTCCACTTTGGAGCCATAAAACTCCGGAGGGTTTATCCTCAAAAACTCTCTCACCCTAGAAGAAGCCATCCCGCTTATTGGGTTTGCCGGAGCCACCACCTCTCTATTGGCTTGCGTCGTCAAGGCTTGAGCCAATAATTGCATAGAATCCCTAAACTCCGCAAGAGTGTCATTCCCAATTGGAGGGTCATTTGGAACTTGAGGAGGAGCTTGGTTTGGAACTTATGGAGGAACCTCTTGTTCTCCATTGTCTTCCTAATCCCTCCTAGCATTAGCCCTAGTATTAGCCATAACCTGAAAAACTATAGGGCAAAGGTTAAGAGAAAGACCAACTAGTTCTAAACTCTATAGCACGACTTAGAGAATGAAGAAGTGAGATTTCCTAAGCATCCAATAGCCTCATATTCATAAAATGTGGTGCGCTTCATATTTATGAACAAGACTCTACTAGATGTGGTTTGAGACAATCCTAGAATCATTCTAAACCTTGTGCTCTGATACCAAGTTTGTCACGACCCAGGGGTACCTCCTAGACGTAACATGGTGCACTTGACCCCCAATGGGGTCGCATACAAGACCTTAGCATTCCTGAACATAAGATAATAGAATACAGGAAAATTTAAAACTTTTACAATGGAAGTCGATTTCTTAAAAAAATCAAGCGGAAATCTTTCTATACTTTGTCTCAAACCATCTATTAACTCTTGAATAAAACTCTTGGGACAAAGCCTATACAAAGTCTAAACCATAAAGAAATGACATAAAGGAAATATGGGTTTGTCCTCAAAGCTATAAGGATTCACCAAATCTTCAACTCTTCTTGCACCTTAGAAACCTTGCCTCCAAAGCAACTCAATCTCCGAAACCCTACATTTGATTAGAATGTAGGCAATATGCGTTAGTACAAAATGTACAAAATATAAAATCTAGCACAATATCATAAGAGCATCTCAAAATGCTTAGTCAATATAAGACATAAGCATAAGAGATAATAACATGATCATAGAATAATCAACATAGTCATAGCATAATCTCCAACATAAGCATCATATAGTCATAAGTCAACATAAGACATAGTTAAAGAGCATAGGAGATACATCATAATCATAATAAGCCAAGTCTTCAACATGAGCATCATATAAGAATAACTGGACTCCTAGTCATCTATTCAATAATAGCACCATTCTCAAGTAACCTTAAAACCATACTAGTGCAAAGCAAAAATAGCATCCCATAATACCACCCAAGCCAAGTATCCCTTTTTGGTCATCTTAATCATAGTCTTTGTACATGGTCAACTCTTAAGCTTCTCTACCATAAGGGCACCATACTCCTAAGTAACCTCAAACTAGATTTGTGCAATGTATGAAAGGCCTCCCATACTACCCTTCACACTAAGCATAGCCTTGAACTCATCTTAGTCATACTCACCCTCCTTCGGTCTCATTATTATCTTAACTCTCATAACTAAGAGAATCTCTCACATTTAGTCAACTATAGCTAGTAAGGGCAACTATATCACAATCATATCTCAAGACTTCTCCTTAATAACTCTAAGTCATACTTGTGCAATGCATGCATAGTGCCCCATAATACTATTCATGCTAAGTACCACCTTTAGGTCCTCATACTAACATAACACTTCTTGGTTTGGAACCTAGTTCCTTTATTTACTTTAGACCACTATGAGGTACTCTCTTAAGCACATATTAGTTCATCTCTCTTTAAACCTTGGAACATTATGAGACACTTTCTTAAGCACATCTAAGTTCATTACTAACATGGATCCTATGAGACACTTATTTAACCATGTCTAAATCCATTTCTACTTTGAACAGTATGAGATACTCTTTTAAGTATGTCTAAGCTCCTTCTTTACATGGACCCTAGGAGATACCACCTTAAGCATGTCTAAGTCCACTTATACTCTTGAAAACAATGAGGTACCTCAAGAAGTAAGTCTTAGCTCAATTATGCTTTAGAACACTATGAGATACTTCTCAAACATATCTTAGTTCATAGGATAGGGAGATTTCTACTAGGAACCTTAACTCACCTCATATGAAGGCTCCCATCTCATGAGACCTAACTTTGGGAAAACCCACACTCTACTATGTAAGAGTTCCCCCTTTAACATGGATAGTTTTAACACCCCGTATCCGAAGCAAACCAAAGTGCAGATTTCAGAAGCTACAGGTGCCACCTACGGGCACCACCTAAGGACCGTAGGGTGACCCAGGGACAGTGATGGTGTTCTGTGGTTCACACTTGTAGCCTCCCACAGAACTCTGCCCAAAAATTCGGCCAAGGGTCGACCCACTGTCAAGACCTATGGACTGTAGGAGGACCCAAGGTCTGTCCTACAGGTCCGCGGTTCGCACCTGCAACTCTCCTCCCAAAAACCTCAGATAAAACGGCTAAGTGTTGACCCACGGCCGGATATACGGTCAGTATGTCAGGTCATAAACCGTGGTCTGTGTCCGTGGATCGATGCCTCAGAAGCCCAGCTTCAGTTACGAACGATGGTCGACCAACATGGACGGTCATTCAATCGACGGTCCGTCAGTCGCGTCCATCAGTCACTTCGACAGCAGTTAAGTTGGGGGTCTTTTGGTCATTTCCTATTTTGTTGGACCCGTAAACTACGTCGTTTTAACCCTAAACTATGTGGTTTTGATTAGTCTTTGCATAGAAATATAACTAGAACTTACCTAAGTCAAATCATTCATCTAACTTAGAAAAATTAGAGCGTAAAAGGAGAAAAGAGGTCGAGAACCCTAGTTCAAGAAGGTAGCAAGATTCCACCAGTTCCAGCCACAAAATCGAAAGATTTCTCTATGGAATTTGGCACCAGGTATTTGGGATTTCACTAGTGGGTTCCTTTAGCCCATTAGGTCCCTAGATTTTAGTTAGATTATTGATTCCCTATTATTAACTAGAGCTAGGGTTTCTAGAACTTCAGCAGATTATCATGAATTAGTTATTTATATGTTTTAAATAAGATTATCAAGTTATTACTTCATTTCTTGAATGAATTTTAGAACCCTAGCTTGGTAGTTCTTTAGTTCTTGAATTACACATGCTAGATCAAATATTTCAATATTTCAGATATGCATGCTTCAATTTTCGAATGCATTACTTTCAGTAGATTAATGTGCATTCTCAGTTCGCCTGTCAATTTTGAGCTATCCATTATATTACAGAAATTCAGTCAAAATTTGTTAATCATTTAATCTATTGGGAGTAGAATAATATTGAGTTGGACTAGGTTCAGTCACCCATATAGTCCCAAAACTACGAGCCACGTAGGTTGTATGTCTTCTTTATGGGCAACATTTTAGTGATCACGCTAGCATGCCTCTACACCTTTGGCCAGGTGTATTGGGTCCTCTCGATGGGGCGTACACATCGGACTCCACATTTAGCTCATGTGGTTTTATTATCGGTATTAGTAGCTCCCATAATTCAATCAGACTCCATTGCATTGACCACATTTCAGTATAATCAGTATTCAGCATCAGCATGTCTAAATTTGGTCATTGCATTCAGTTAGCTCAATAATCAGTATCGATATCATGTTCATATTATACTCTTGCTTTATTGCTTGTTCAGTTATATGTTTATATCAGCTTTACTCTATCCTCCATGCTCAGTACCTTTCAAGTAGTGACGCATACTCTGCGCTACATCTTCTTGTGATGTAGGTTCACATTCTTAGCTTCAGATCATGCTTAAATTGGTTCCCGATCTCCAATTCAACAGGATCAGTGGTGAATCCTCATTCTTCGAGGAGAATAGTCACGTAATCTTTCAGTTTTCATTGTTTTAGTTTAAATTTTGCTAGACTTAGCTGGGGCATGTCCCAGCACTTCTAGTTAGTTAGAGGCTATTTTCAAACATAGTTAGATTCAGCTTAGTATTTGAGTTTGATGTTCTTTTGTAATAAACTCTCAGATTTGATATTTAGTTTTAGTATATGGGTATTCCCCATCATTTTTTATTTATTTATGATCAGCTTCTGCATCAGTTTTATTTCTCAGTTTATCTTTAGTATGCTCGTGATTATGCCAACAGGGTTAGCTTTGGCTCACTTGTGATCCTAGGTCCCGTGTCTGCGTATCGTGGGTAACTAGGGGCGTGCCAAACTTGGTATCAGAGCACTACATTTAAGTGTCCTAGGATTTCTGAAAAGACGCACTAGGTAGAGTCATTTTCATGGGTGTGTAGTGCACACCAAATCTAATGAGAGGGAGACTACAAAGTGTATTAGGAAAATCTTCTTTTTATTGTTACTCTTATCATGCGTAAGGTATGATCTAATTTCATTCTGACTCAACGTTCTATGTTTCAGTGATCATGCCTCCTCGTATAGCTAACGCCAGGAATGCAAATGCCAGGAATACAAATGCAGCTCCTCCAGTCCGAGATCAAGAAGTTTCAAATGTAAAATTCCAGAACGCCATTCAGATGTTGGCTCAGAGTGTGGCCAACCAGAATAATCAGCGGGCTCCAGTTCCGACAAAAGCTAATATTGGGTCAATTGTAGCCATATTGTGAGATTTTGTTGGGATGAATCTGCCAGAGTTCTTAGGATCGCAGATTGGTAAGGATCCCCAAAACTTCATTGATGAGGTCAATGAACGGTTTGAGTTAGCATCTTACCAACTTACGGATGTGGCTCATATCTAGTATACTCAGTCGAAAGAGAACAGGGGTACAAATGCAACTCCTATGACTTGGGATTGCTTCAGTGAGACCTTTCTGGATAGGTTTTTCCCAAGAGAGCTAAGGAAGGCAAAACCTCAGGAATTTAAGAACTTAAGGCAATGTAGCATTACAGTCCAAGAGTATGGGCTCAAGTTTACCCAACTTTCCAGGTATGTTCCTCACATGGTTGCTGATTCCAAGTCTCATATGAATAAGTTTCTATATGGAGTGTCAGACTTGGTAAAGACAGAGTGTAGAAATGCTATGTTGCTAGAAAATATGAGCATCTCTAAGCTCATGACTCATGCTCAATAGGTTGAGGGTGATAAGTTTAGGGAACAGGCTAAGAAGAACAAGAAGGCTAGGACTAGGAACTATGACTATTCTCAGTAGGAATCGGGTGGCGGAAATCACTCGCAGGGTCATCAGAAATTTTCAGCTCCAGCACCTTTATCATCTAGTGTTCCATCCTCCAAGTTCAGACTAGATCAGAAAGGTAGAGCATCAGGCTTTAAGTCTCAGGGAAGTGTTTCAAGTACCAAAGCCTACCCAACTTGCCCTAAGTGTTGTAAGAACCATCCGGGCGAGTGCCTTTCCGGAAAGGAAGGATGCTTTGGGTGGGTCAGTCTGGTCACATGTTGAGGGACTATTTTTCTAAGAAGGGTCAAGGAGGTAATAATGGTAGAGCTCAGTCTATAACTTCAACAGCACCATCAAGTCGCCCAACTCAGCAGGGTAACTTATTTGGTATCGGTGGCAGACAGCGCCAGAACAGGCTCTAACCACTTCAGGCTCGCCAGGATCACGAAGATTCTCCTGATGTAGTGATTGGTATGTTACGAGTCTTTGATCTTGATGTTTATGCTTTGTTGGATCCAGGGCTACTCTTTCCTTCGTAACTCCTTATATAGCAGTTAAGTTTGATGTTAGTCCAGAAACTCTCTCAGAACCTTTCTCAGTCTCTACTCCAGTCGGTGACCCAGTTATAGCTAGACGGGTATACATAAATTGTCCTGTCAAAGTCTCTAAGAAAGTCACCTCAGGAGATCTTGTTGAGTTAGAAATGGTAGACTTCGATGTCATTCTAGGCATGGATTGGTTACATTCATGTTATGCCTCAGTCGATTGTAGAACTAGGATTGTTCGTTTTTAGTTTCTAGATGAACCAATCTTAGAATGGAAGGGTAGTAGCTTAGCGCCTATGGGTCGATTCATTTCTTACCTTAAGGCCAAAAAGATTATCTCTAAGGGTTATCTCTATCATCTAGTTCGGGTTAAGGATTCAAGATCTGAAGCCCCAACTCTTGAGTCAGTCCCAGTAGTTAATGAGATTCCAAAAGTATTTCTAGAAGATCTTCCCGGAGTTCCTCCCGAAAGAGAAATCGACTTTGGAATTGATCTACTTCCAGATACCCAGCCTATATCTATCCCTCCTTACAGAATGGCTCCAGCTGAGCTTAAGGAATTGAAAGAGTAGTTGAAAGACCTTTTAGATAAAGGCTTCATCAAACCTAGTATTTCACCATGGGGTGAACCAGTGTTGTTCGTGAAGAATAAAGATGGTTCTCTTAGAATGTGCATTGACTATAGGCAGTTGTAAAAGGTCACAATCAAGAATAAGTATCCCATCCCAGGATTGATGACTTGTTTGACCAACTTCAGCGTGCTAGTCATTTCTCAAAGATAGATCTCAGATCGGGTTGTCATCAGCTCAATGTCAGAGATAGTGACATTCTGAAGACAGCCTTCAGAACTCGGTATGGTCATTATGAATTTGTAGTTATGTCATTTGGACTAACCAATGCTCTTGCAATTTCCATGGATTTGATGAACAGAGTGTTCAAGCACTATTTGGAGAATGAGGTTATCGTCTTTATTGACGACATCCTCATTTACTCTAGGAATGAGGAAGAACATTCGAGTCATTTGAGAGTTGTTCTGCAAACTCTTAAAGATCGCTAGTTATTCACCAAATTTAACAAGTGCGAGTTTTGGTTAGAATCAGTTGCTTTCCTCGGGCATTTAGTATCCAGCGAAGGGATCCGAGTGGATTCCCAGAAAATAGAAGCAGTGAAATGATGGCTCAGACCTACCTCTCCTGCAAATATCAGAAGTTTCTTGGGTCTAGCGGGATATTACAGAAGGTTAGTGGAAGGATTTTCATCCATAGCCTCACCATTGACTAGGTTGACTCAGAAGATGGTTAAGTTTTAGTGGTCAGATGATTGTGAGAAAAGCTTCGCAGAACTGAAAACTAGGTTGACTATAGCTCCTATTTTGACTCTACCAAAGGGTTGAGACGGTTATGTGATTTATTGTGATGCATCTAGAGTCGGCCTAGGTTGTGTGTTAATGCAGCGAGGTAAGGTTATAGCTTATTATTCCAGACAGCTTAAGGTGCATGAGAAGAACTATCTGACTCATGACCTCGAGCTTGCAGCAGTGGTGTTTGGACTAAAGATTTGGAGGAACTACTTGTATGGTGTTCATGTAGATGTGTTCACATACCATAAGAGCCATCAGTATGTGTTCACCCAGAAAGAGTTGAATATTCGTCAAAGAAGATGGCTTGAGTTCCTCAAGGATTATGACGTAAGTGTGCATTAATATCCTGGTAAGGCAAATGTAGCAGCAGATGCCCTTAGCAGACTATCTATGGGTAGTGTAGCACATGTTGAGGAAGAAAGAAAAGATATTGCAAAGGATGTTCACAGGCTTGCTCGTTTAGGAGTTCACTTATGAGCATATCATATGGTGGTGTGATAGTTCAAAATAGATCAAAATCTTCATTGGTAGTGGAGGTTAAGGAAAATCAAGACAGTGATCTGATATTGCTCGAACTCAAGGGTGCATTCAATCAACAAAGAGTTGAGGTATTCTCCCAAGGGGGAGATGGTGTGCTTCGCTACCAGGGTCGATTATGTGTTCCTAATATGGGCGAGTTGAGACAGCAGATTCTTGCAAAAGCACATAACTCCAGGTATTCTATTCATCCAGGTTCCACGAAGATGTACCGTGATCTACGGGAAGTCTTTTGGTGGAATGGTATGAAGAGGGATATAGCAGATTTTATGGCTAAGTTCCCCAATTGTTAGCAAGTGAAGGTAGAGCATCAGAAACCAGGGGGAATGATACAAGATATCGACATTCCTACTTGGAAGTGGGAAGTGATCAACATGGATTTCATTACAGGATTACCTCGTATTCGCAGACAACATGACTCCATTTGGGTGATAGTTGACAGAGTCACTAAGTCTTCTCGCTTTTTGGCGATCAAGACTACCGATTCGGTAGAGGAATACGCCAAGATATACATTAATGAGATAGTCAGGTTGCATGGGGTTCCTTTGTCTATCATCTCAGATAGGGGTCCTCAGTTTACTCATTTTTGGAAGTCATTTCAGAATGGTCTTAGTACTCAGGTTTATCTTAGCACAACATTTCATCCACAGACGGATTGTCAGGCAGAGCGTACCATTCAGACCTTAGAGGACATGTTGATATCTTGTGTGATCAACTTCAAAGGTAGTTGGGATGATCACCTTCCTTTTATAGAATTCGCCTACAATAATAGCTACCATTCCAGCATGCAAATGGCCCCTTATGAGGCTTTGTATGGGCGTAGATGTAGATCTCATGTTGGTTCGTTTGAATTAGGTGAAGCAATCTTGATAGGGCCATATTCGGTTCTTGATGCTATAGAGAAAGTGCAACTCATTAGAGATAGACTTAAGACAGTGGCGACTCTTATGCAGATGTAAGGAGAAGGGAACTAGAGTTCCAAGTGGATGATTGGGTCTTCTTGAAGGTGTGACCTATGAAAGGGGTGATGTGATTTGGCAAGCAAGGGAAGCTCAGTCCCAGATATGTAGGCCATTACCAGATCTTGAAAATGATTGGTAAGGTGGCTTATGAGTTAGAGTTGCCAACAGATTTAGCAACAGTACGTCCCGTCTTCCACGTTTCACTACTGAACAAGTGTGTGGGTGATCCAACATCCGTAGTGCCAGTAGAGAGTGTGGCTGTAAAAGATAGTCTTTCTTATGAGGATGTACCAGTTGAAATTCTTGATCGTCAGGTTAGAAGGTTGAGAAACAAAGAAGTCTCTTCAGTCAAGGTATTGTGGAGGAGTCAGTCCGTAGATGGAGCTACTTGGGAAGCCGAAGCAGCCATGAAGTCCAAGTATCCTCACCTCTTTCCTTCCAATTCCACTCCAGCTTGAGGTAATTGTTCCTCTTCAGTTTTTCAGTCATTCATGCGTTGAATTAGTCTTAGTATCATGTTCCTTCAGTTTGTACTTGCATTTTCAGCGTATTTGCATTTTTTAAAAATTTAGTTCTGTCAGAAATCAGCTTCCAGTGTTTAGTGGTAGGGTTGCAGCTCATCCCCTCTATTTCAGCTAGTTTAGTCTTCATTCGAGGATGAATGTTTCCAAAGGGAAGATAATGTAACACCCCGCATCAAAAGCAAACCAAATTACAGATTTCAAAAGCTACAGGTGCCACCTACGGGCACCACCTACACACCGTAGGGTAACCCACGGAACGTGATAGTGGTATGTGGTTCACACTTGTAGCCTCCCCCAGAACTCTGCCCAAAAATTCGGCTAAGAGTCGACACATGGTCAATACATATGGACCGTACGAGGACCCACGGTCCGTCCTGTAGGTCCGTGGTTAGCACCCGCAACCCTCCTCCCAAAAGCCTCAGATAAAATGGCTAAGTGTTGACCCACGGCCGGACATACGGTCAATAGGTCAAGTCACAGATCGTGGTCCATGTTCCTGGATCGATGCCTCAGAACCCCAGCTTCAGTTATGAATGATGGTCGACCAGCACGGACCGTCATTCAATCGACGGTCCGTCAGTCCCGTCCATCAGGCACTCCGATAGCAGTTAAGTTGGGGTCTTTTGGTCATTTCCTATTTCGTTGGACCCTTAAACTACGTTGTTTTAACCCTAAACTACGTGGTTTTGAATAGGCTTAGCCTAGAAACATAACTAAAACTTACCTAAGTCAGATCATTCATCAAACTTAGAAAAATTAGAGCGTAAGAGGAGAAAAGAGGTCAAGAACCCTAGTTCAAGAACACAACAAGATTCCACTAGTTCCATCCCCGAAATCAAAAGATTTCTCCATTGAATTTGTCACCAGGTATGTGGGATTTCACTAGTGGGTTCCTTTTGCCCATTAGGTCCCTAGATTTTAGTAAGATTCTTGATTCCCTAGTATTAACTAGACCTAGGGTTTCTAGAACTTCAGCAGATATCATGAATTAGTTATTTATATGTTCTAAATCAGATTATTATATTATTACTTCATTTCTTGCATGAATTTTAGAACCCTAGCTTGTTAGTTCTTTAATTCTTGAATTACACATGCTAGATCAGATATTTCAATATTTCAGATATACATGCCTCAGTTTTCGAATGCATTACTTGCAGTATATTAATGCCCATTCTCAGTTCGCATGTCAATTTGGAGTTATCCAGTATATTACAGAAATTCAGGCATAATGTGTTAATCATTTAATCTATTGGGAGTATCATAATACCGAGTTGGACTAGGGTCAGCCACCCATATAGTCCCAAAACTACGAGCCACGTAGGTTGCAAGTCCCCTATGTGGGCATCATTTTAGTGATCACGCCAGTATGCCTCTAAGCCGTTGGCCGGGTGTATTGGGTCCTCTCGATGGGCGTATACATCGGACTCCACATTTAGCTCATGTGGTTTTATTATCGGTTATTAGTATCTCCCGCAGTTTAGTCAAACTCCATTGCATTGACCATATTTTAGTATAATCAGTATTCAACATCAGCATGTCTAAATTTGGTAATTGCATTCAGTTAGCTCAGTATTCAGTATCGATATCATGTTCATATTATACTCTTGCTTTATTGCTTGTTCAGTTATATGCTTATTTCAACTTTACTCTATCTTGCATGCTCAGTACCTTTTAAGTACTGACGCATACCCTGCGCTACATCTTCTTGTGATATAGGTTCAGATTCTCAGCATACAGATCAAGTTTAGATCGGTTTCCAATCTCCAGTTCAACAGCATCAATGGTGAGTCCTCATTTTTCAAGGACAATAGCCACGTTATCTTTCAGTTTTCATTGTTTTAGTTTCAGCTTTGCTAGACTTAGCTGGGGCATGTCCCAGCACTTCTAGTCAATTTGAGGCTATTTTCAGACATAGTTAGATTCAGCTTAGTATTTGAGTTTGATGTTCTTTTGTATTAAAATCTCATATTTGATATTCAATTTTAGTATATGGGTATTCCCCATTATTTGTGATTTATTTATGATTAGTTTCTGCATCAGTTTTATTTCTCAGTTTATATTTAGTATGCTCATGATTATGCCAGTAGTGTTAGCTTGGGGTCACTTGTGATCTTAGGTTTCGTGTCCGCATCTCAGGGGTAGCTCTGGGAGTGACAATAGTCCTAACATCAACTAGGTGTGGTTCTCCATTCTACCTGGAACCCGGGCCCTATCTTGTGTGACACTCCATCTCATTGTCAATATCCACTTGGGGCCAAGCATAAACCCCAATATTTACTTGTTAAGCCTTGCTTAACACTCATATCTCATAGAAGGATGTCCTTGACAATCCATCCATATACAAGTGATTATATCACTTAATACATTAAAACATTCATAAGGTAGGTTAGGTGAGTATAGGCCTTTCACCCCAATTCTACCTATTAGACTTCTATTCTCTTTTAGACTTTACTCTCAAAGCCTTAGCATCAATCGGTAGTCACATTAGATTCACTCTAATGCCCTAACTATTATGATCACAAGCCTTACTCTCAAGGTTTCTTTCTTAATATCTTCTTCATATCTAGATTTCAAGGTATTTTGATCACATCTTTCATTACTACGTGATTCTAATCAAAATTGATCATAAAGGTTCAAATTCAACTTAATATGCCAAGATTCATCATATACAATAGATTCTAGTTCAATTCATGATTATATGATCCTAACTCTGATCAGTTACTATACATGAAATTGATTTACGAAGATCACATTTGAACGTTCAATTTCATCTCTAATGGCATAAACTCACAACATATGAAATTCATCAAGTAAACTAGGGTTAACCATATAGATCACATGAATTTATCATAATATCATTAAACAAATCTAAATCAATCATAATTGGGTATTATCCACTAGATTGGAATCATACCCATGCCCTACCCACAATGCAAGCACAACCCTAGCTAGAATTGGGTTTTTGACTTCTCAATTGGGGAAAAACTAAGGGGACTCTATGGGGTAAGAACCCATAGATGAATAAGCTAAACATAACTCATTTCAAAGCCCTAAATAAAGCTTGAATCAATGGAGAAACACTGCACTCTTCTCTTCTCTTCTTCTTCTTCTTCTTCTTCTTCTTCTTCACTTCTAGAGAGAGAATATTTGAAGAGTAATTTGGTGTCTTTATTGAATGAGTTAAATGACTTAGTTTAGGGTCTTATTAGGCTTATATAGGTGTATAATTAACTAACTAACCGACCTACCTTAACCCCTAATTAATAACTTAATTAATTCCCAGACCCCCTAACTAAAACTAAAACTCCAAAAATTGTTAAGACCTATGGACCCCACCTATAAACCGTAGGTTGAGTGACGGCCTGTACTGTTCACTTCGTAGGTGAGTATTATGGCTAAGAAGGCAGGCCAGATTCAGTACTTGACCCACGACCAATATCTACGGGGCGTGAGTGGACCCACCCCCCGTAGGTGCCCAAATGAAGCTCACCAAAAATGCAGATTTTAGGGACTGTTTTGGGGTCCTCCTCAAGGACCCCTTTGGTTGGTCCTTGGGGAGTCGTACCCAGACATTTAACCCCTAAACACCTCATTCTAAGTACGGGAGTCATTTTTACAACCTTTAATCCTCATACGACACTCCAAACTTCTTACAAAAGGCTATAGAACTTACTAGTTCAACTTGCTAATTTACGGGGTGTTACAAGTATGCTTAATCAAGAGGAGTCAAGACTTAACAAAACAAGGATTTCATTCCATTAACTTCATGGGTCAAGGAGCTAGTAAAGGACCTAAAGTGAGGGCCAACATGTTTAAGAAAAGTAAATCACTTGCTAAAGTTCCACAAGATGCTCATAAGGAACTCAAGGCTGATGTGTGTCATTTCTGTAAAAAGAAAGGACATTATCAAAAAGATTGTCTGAAACATAAAGCATGCTTTGAAAAGAAAGGTACATTTAGTGCTTTGGTATGTTTTGAATCAAATTTAGTAGAAGTTCCTATTAATGCTTGGTGGCTTGATTCGGGTGCAACTACTTATGTATCCACTATGTTGCAGGGATTGACTACGATCCAAACTACAAATCCAAATAAGGATTTCTTGTTCATGGGAAATCGTATGAAGACTCAAATTGAAGGCATAGGAACTTATCGGTTGATCTTGGAGATTGGACATCACGTTGATCTATTACAGACTCTTTATGTTCCTTCAGTTTCTAGGAATTTCATTTCTCTTTCAAGACTTGATGTTTCTGGATTTGATTTTATGTTTGGACATGAATGTTTCAATTTATATAAGAATACTTTTTTTTATGGTTCTGGTGTTCTTATTGATGGTTTGTATAGATTGAAACTCAATATAATTTTTCTGAATCCCTTCTTACTATTCATCAAAATGTTGCAATTAAATGTAGTTCACTAAATGAAAGTCCTGCTTATTTGTGGCAGAAATGTTTGGGTCACGTATCCAAAGAAATATTAGTAAAGAATGAGATTCTTCCGAATCTGAATTTTATTGATCTTGATATATGTTTGGATTGCATAAAAGGAAAGCAAACAAAACATACCAAGAAAGGTGCCATAAGAAGCACTCAGCTTCTTGAAATTATATACACTGATATTTGCAGACCCTTTGATGTTCCATCTTTTGGTGAAGAAAAATATTTTATCACCTTTATCGATGATTTTTTACGTTATGGATTTATCTATTTTTTGAAAGAAAAATCTCAAGCAGCGGACGCTCTCAAAGTTTACATTAATGAGGTTCAAAGACTATTAGATAGGAAAGTGAAAATCATTAGGTCAGATAGAGGTGGTGAATATATGGAAAGTATAACGAATCAGACAATGTATAGGTCCATTTGCAAAATTCCTCGAAGAACATGGCATATGTGCACAATATACTATGCCAGGAACACCTAAAAAAAATGGTGTTGCAGAAAGGCGTAATCGAACACTTATAGATATGGTTAGGAGTATGCTAAGTAATTCCTCATTACCCAAATCATTGTGGATATATGCTTTTAAAACCACTATATATTTATTGAAAAAATGATTCCTAGTAAGGCAGTTCCAAAGACCCCTTTTGAACTCTAGACTGGAAGGAAACCTAGTTTAAGATACCTCCATGTTTGGGGTTGTCAAGCAGAAGCTAGAGTTTATAATCCACATGAAAAGAAATTAGATTCTCGAACGGTAAGTGGTTACTTTATTGGTTATCCAGAGAAATCTAAAGGGTATAGGTTTTACCGTCCAAATCATAGTTCGAGAATTCTTGAAACTGATAATGCAAAATTCATTGAGAATGGTGAAGTTAGTGGGAGTGTTGAATGACAAAGTGTGGAAATTAATGAGGTAAGGGTAAATATTTCATTGCCCATAAATGTTCCTACTTCCACACCAATAAAAAATGTTGTTCCTCTTATTGAAGAACACTTTAACAATGTTGAACAACATTTGGGTGAAACACTTCAAGTTGAAACTAACTCACAAGTATCTGACGCAGATGAACCACAAACGGTGCCATTAAGAAAATCTCAAAGAGAAAGAAAATCAGCCACTTCAGATGATTATGTGATTTATTTAAAAGAGTCATATTTTGACATTGGAATTAATAAAGATCCCGTTTCATTTTCACAGGCCATAAAAAGCACTGAGTCTGATAAATGGATTGATACCATGAATGAAGAGTTAAAATCCATGAAATACAACAAAGTTTGGTATCTCGTTTAATTACCAAAAAGTTCTAAAAGAATCGGGTTTCATGGGTCTTCAAAACCAAACGTGATTCTAATGGTAATATTGAACGATATAAAGTCAGACTTGTTGCCAAGGGATACACTCAAAAAGGAAGCATTGATTATAAAGAGACCTTTTCATCGGACTCAAAGAAAGACTCATTAAGAATTATTTTGGCTTCGGTAGCTCATTATGATTTAGAGTTGCATCAAATGGATGTGAAAACTGTCTTTCTTAATGGAGACTTTGAGGAGGATGTTTATATGGGCCAACCAGATGGTTTCGAAATTAAAAGAAAAGATAAAATGGTGTGTAAGCTAAAAAAGTCAATATATGGACTCAAACAAGCCTCACGACAATGGTATATAAAGTTTAATGATATCATAATATCTTTTGGATTTAAGGAGATTACCGTTGATCGATGTATATACCAAAAGTTCAGTAGGAGTAAGTCTATATTTTTAGTCCTATATGTTGATGACATTTTACTTGTTGCTAATGATTTAGGCATGTTAAGTGAGAAGAAAGACTTTCTCTCTATGAACTTTGAAATGAAAGATATGGGCGAGGCTTCCTATGTGATAGGGATAGAAATATTTTGTGATAGATCACAAGGATTATTGAGACTATCTCAAAAACGCTATATCGAAAAAGTTCTAGAAAAGTTTAACGTGAACAACTATTTAGCAGGAATAGTTCCTATTCAAAAAAGGGGACAAACTTAATCTCATGCAATGGACAAAAAATGATGTAGAACGAAAAGAAATGGAAACAATACCTTATTCTTCTATTTTTGGAAGTTTCATGTATGTTCAAACTTGCACAAGACCGGATATCAGTTTTGCGGTCAGAATGTTATGAAGATATCAAAGTAAACCTTGGAATTGATAATTGGAAAGTTGAAAATAACGTTTATGGCATGTTAGGTTAAATTCTTGATTACAAAAGAAAATGATTTCTCAAAATTCCTTTTAACATGAAATTAATACACTTCACAATGCTCAACCTCCTAGCTTCAGCATCAATTTCTTGCAGATACATGACTTCTGCTTGGAATGTCTCACCAGCATTCTCAAAAAGTAAACACTGAAAAATCAGCTACATTAATGACATTGTTTGTCATCCCCATAACATCAGGATCGTAGTTTATTCAGATGTGCAATTTTAAAATTACAAAAGTCTAACTAACATCATCAGTTATGACAAAAGTTTCTGCCTCATATGCATTTCCTTTTCATGTGCTCCATCCCAGATGTGAACTATCTTTGCTAAATCAATAGAGAAAGAAGGGTGATATCTTTTCAGGTTTATATTGATTGTGTTGTCCAGAAAGCTAAGGCATTCGGAGGGTGAAGTGCTATCGGAACTGCAACAGGTTTTCCAAGGGTGAAGTGCTATCGGAACTGCAACAGCTTGTACAACATTTTTCTTTCGAGAGTAAGTTAAGCAGCATTTCTATTTCGAGCTTATCTGAGGTAGACTTTCCCACTTTAAACAATATGTTCCTGTTTATATATTCAAAGAAAAGATTGTACAGGAAGCTGGTAAGACACACTTCAAAATCCATTAAAAACATCAAAGAGATTACCATTCTCATGGTTCATACTATTTACCACTGTTAAAGGATATAAGAATGGAAATTTTGGTTAGAATCTTGTTAATAAAAATGAATGGAGGTCCAAATCAAAGAGACAAAAATTATCTTGGATACGTCATGTTTCTAGGGTGAGACATTAGTATTCTTACAAAAGTAAAAATGCCCATTATTTTGGTACGTTTGCCATATATAGCAACATTCAAGAAAAGAAACTTAAAGACTTTGTAGACTGTAGTGGTATGGTAATTATGAAATAAAAATATAACACTCTTATATCAACTTCTAACCGACCTCTATAGTTGACATTGTTTATTTCAAAATGGAGCAAGAAACAATAGAATTGGCTAATGTATCCAAACCACTATATTTGAAATCAATTTAGGTAGTTGCCTTCATACAAAATGAAGTCGTAAAAAGGAAGCTAGAGATCAATAAGTCAATTTTTTTATCAAAAAGGAAAAGGAAAACCATGATAACACATCCAAATTGAAGACTTGTAAATTACAATGGTAATACTAAATTTCAAAAATGAATTCCACAAATAAGTTCCATAAACTGTATATGTAGATATATATGCTTGAGAACTGAGCATCCAAATAACACTTCAATATTATGTTATTTTAAGTCAAAATAGCCCGGAGTGTTCAATAAATGCACATAAATTCACATAAATAAAATCTAATGAACCTGTTTAGCCTTACACAGACTAATAGTTCAGGGAAACCAAAGAAAATAGTCTAGAGGGAGGATGTTAAGAGCAAAAATTTTATAAATAAATGACATTTCCCATATGTTCTTTTAACTCCCGATTGTTGCACCTTATGTTGGTTCTGTTTAGTCATAAGCGAAGTATCAACCACATAAAAGGGATCAAGAAAATTCCGGGACTGTAAAAGTCTCTATTCTTTGGCTTTGTGCAAGTAAACCGTCCAGTTCCTTTAGGGATCTAAGAAGTGAAACGACAAAAAGAATGGTGACGGATACTGCATAAGTTTTGACTACAAAAGAAAATGATTATAGGGTGGATATATAAATAGTGAAATATATCTATTGTTATACAAAATATCTTAAGTTGAGAAATTTTCTCGGTAACTCAATACCCAATTATTTCTTTAAGAATGAAAGCAGATGACTGTCAAAATTGAGAATTCTCAACATTAAAGCTAAATTTTGGAAACGGAAGTTTAAAATTTAGTAGTAGTACCAGTTGGGATTGTTGAAGAAGAGGCAAAGAAGTTTGCCATTGCACCAGCGAGTGTGCCGTAGGGATAGTCGATTGTTAAGAGAAGTTTTTGCATCTATTTATTTATCTTCCTTAGAGATTAAAAAGGAAGAGAAAGAATTTTCTAAAAATGTTATTCCCTCTATTTCAATTTGTCTGTTTCATTTTAATTTGACACAATTTTAAAGAGTAAAAAAGAATTTTGAATTTTATGGTCTTAAATTAAAGACAAGTAGAATATATGAAATATCTTTTAATCTTGTTGATCTTAAACACATCACACGGAAAATTGATATTACAAATTTGTCAAAAAGGAGATTTTCTTTTTTGAAATGGAATAAAAAGGAAAGTAAACCAATAATTGAAATGGAGACAGTAATAAAATCTCTTATTAACATTCCAATTCATATTGTGATATTGAACTCTACCTACATATCATTGTCCACAAAACAAAGTCATGAATCGTAACAAAAGACCACTTCGAGTTTCATGCATGTAGAATTAATTTATGTATTGAAAGTTAGCGCCTCTTTAAAAGAATAATACCAAATGTATAATATAGGAATGATAAATAAAGATATTAAGAAGAGAAGAGAAATTTTAATACCTCAATTTTTTGTTGTAGGAGTATTGTTCATTCAATGCTCATTCCCCATCTAAGAGAACATTGATAGAACTGGCCACTTGACTAAAGGACGTAGAAATTGGAGCATATCCAAGAGACCTGCAAGATACCCGATTTCCTTTCATTGTCATGAACATTATAACTTTCATGAAAAAAAAACTAATCAATTGCTAAGTAAAGATAGCTAACTTCTCAAACTAATACATTAATCTACTTCAACTGATCGTTTTAATAAACTATAAGTTGACATCAATTCTAAAGGAGAAAAAAAAATTAATCACCTAAAGTAATGAACCTCCAAGTGTGGATCATGTCTCCTTACAGAGCTTACGCAAGGAATTCGAATTCTTTGAATGCAAACGCAGCTCCTCCAGTCCCAGATCAGGAAGTTTTGAATGCTAAATTTTGGAAAGCTATCCAGTTGTTGGCTCAGAGTGTGACCAACTAGAAAAATCAACAGGTTCCAGTTCTGAGAAAAGCTAATATTGGGTCAGTTGCAGCTAGAGTTTGGGATTTTGTTAGGATAAATCCGCTTGAGTTCTTAGGATCGCAGATTGGAGAGGATCCCCCAAAACTTCATTGATGTGGTCAAGAAGATCTTTGAAGTGATGCAGGTAACTGGGAATGATTGGATTGAGTTGGCATTTTACCAGCTTAAGGCTCATAACTGGTATACTCAGTGGAAAGAGAACATGGGTACATATGCAGCTCCTATCACTTGGGAATATTTTAGTGAGACCTTCCTGGACAGATTCTTCCCAAGAGAGTTAAGGGAGGAAAAAGCTCAGGAGTTTATGAACTTGAGGCAAGGTAACATGATAGTCCAAGAGTATGGACTCAAGCTCACCCAACTCTCCAGGTATGCTCCTCACATGGTTGCTGATTCTAGTGCTCAAAAGTTTATGTATGGAGTGTCAGACTTAGTGAAAACAGAGTGTGGGAATGCTATGTTGATGGAAAATATGAACATCTCTAGGCTCATGACTCATGCTCAGCAGGTTAAGGGAGATAAGCTTAGGGAACAGGCTAAGGAGAATAAGAAGGCTAGAACAGGCAGTTATGAGTATTGTCAACAGAAATTGGGTGGTGGAAATCGCTCGCAGTTTCAGAAGAAATCTTTGACTTCAGCACGTTCATCAGCTAGTGTTCCATCCTCCAAGTTCAGACATGATCAGAAAGGTAGGGCATCAGGCTCTAAGTCCCAGGGGAGTGTTTCAGGCACCAGAACCAACCCAACTTGTCCTCAGTGTGGTAAGAACCAACGGGGTGAGTGTCTTACAGGAAAGGAAGGATGCTTTGTGTATGGTCAGTCTGGTCACAGGTTAAAAGATTGTCCTTATGCTAAACAGGGACAAGGGGGCAATAATAGTAGATCTCAGTCTACAACTTCAACATCATTAGCAGGTTGCCTTACTCAGCAGGGTAACTCATCTGGTACATGTGGTAGACAGCGCCAAAATAGGTTGTATGCTCTTCAAGCTCACCAGGATCAGGAAGATTCTCCTGATGTGGTCACTGGTACGTTACGAGTCTTTAACTTAGATGTTTATGATTTGTTAGATCCCGAGGCTACTCTTTTCTTTGTAACTCCTTATATAGCAGTCAAATTCGATGTTAGTCCAAAAACTATCTCAAAACCCTTCTCAGTCTCTACTCAGTCGGTGACCCAGTTATAGCTAAATAGGTATACAAAAATTGCCCTCTCACAGTCTCCCAGAAAGTCAACTCAATAGATCTTGTAGAGTAAGAAATGGTAAACTTTGATTTTATTCGAGGCATGGATTGGTTACATTCCTATTATGCCTCAGTTGATTATAGAACTAGGATAACCAATCTTAGAATGGAAGGGTAGTAGCTTAGCGCCTATGGGTCGATTCATTTCTTACCTTAAGGCCACAAAGATTATCTCTAAGGGTTATCTCTATCATCTAGTTCGGGTTAAGGATTCAAGATCTGAAACCCCAACTCTTGAGTCAGTCCCAGTAGTTAATGAGATTCCAAAAGTATTTCTAGAAGATCTTCCCGGAGTTCCTCCCGAAAGGGAAATCAACTTTGGAATTGATCTCCTTCCAGATACCCAGCCTATCTCTATTCCTCCTTACAAAATGGCTCCATCTTAGCTTAAGGAATCGAAAGAACAGTTGAAATACCTTCTAGATAAGGGCTTCATCAAACCCATTATTTCCCCATGGGGTGCTCCAATGTTGTTTGTGAAAAAGAAAGATGGTTCCCTCAAAATGTACATTGACTATCGGCAGTTGAACAACATCACAATCAAGAATAAGTATTCCATCCCCAGGATTGATGACTTATTTGACCAGCTTCAGGGTGCCAGTCATTTCTCAAAGATAGACCTCAGATCCGGTTATCATCAGCTTAGAATCAGAGATAGTGACATTCTAAAAACAGCCTTCAGAACTTGATATGGTCTTTATGAATTTGTAGTTATGTCATTTGGACTAACCAATGCTCCTGCAGCTTTCATGGATTTGATGAACAGGGTGTTCAAGCATTACTTGGACTTGTTTGTTATCGTCTTTATTGATGATATCCTCATTTACTCTAGGAATGAGGAAGAACACGTGAATCATTTCAGGGTTATTTTGCAAACTCTTAAAGATCGCCAGTTATTCGCTAATTTAAGCAAGTGTGAGTTTTGGTTGCAATCAGTTGCTTTCCTTGGGTATATTTATTTTGTCTAGCAAAGGGATCCGAGTGAATTCTCAGAAAATAGATGCAGTGAAACAATGGCCCAAACCTACCTCTCCTACAGATATTAGAAGTTTCTTGGGTTTGGCTGGTTATGACAGAAGGTTCATTGAAGGATTCTCATCCATAGCCTCTCCATTGACTAAGTTAACTCAGAAATTTTTTAAGTTTCAATGGTAAGATGATTGTGAGAAAAGCTTTGCAGAATTGAAAACTAGGTTGACTACAACTCCTGTTTTAACTCTACTAGAGGATTCAGACGGTTATGCGATCTATTGTGATGCATCCAGAGTCGGCATAGGTTGTGCGTTGATGCAGCGAGCTAAGGTTATAGCTTATGCTTTCAGATAGCTTAAGGTGCATGAGAAGAACTATCCAACTCATGACCTTGAGCTTGTACCAGTGGTGTTTGCACTTAAGATTTGGAGACACTACTTGTATGGTGTTCACGTAGATGTGTTCACAGACCATAAGAGCCTTCAGTAAGTGCTCACCCATAAGAGTTGAATCTTCGCCAGAGGAGATGGCTTGAATTTCTCAAGGATTATGATATGAGTGTGCATTACCATCCTGGTAAGGCCAATGTAGTAGCAGATACTCTTAGCAGATTATATATGAGTAGTGTAGCAATTGTTGAGGAAAAAAGGAAAGAACTAGCAAGGGATGTTCACAGGCTTGCTCACTTGGGAGTTCCCCTTATGAGGATATCAGATGGTGGTGTAACAGTTCAGAATGGGTCAGAATCTTCATTGGTAGTGGAATTTAAGGAAAAGAAAGATAGTGATCCGATATTGCTTCAACTAAAGGGTGTAGTCCATCAGCAGAGAGTTGAGGTTTTCTCCCGAGGGGGAGATGGTGTGCTTCGTTATCAGGGTCGATTATGTGTTCCTAATGCGGGTAAGTTAAGACAATAAATTCCTACAGAAGCCCATAATTCTAGATATTCTATTCATCCAGGCGCCACTAAGATGTACCGTGATCTATGGAAAGTCTTTTGGTGGAATGGCATGATGAGGGATATAACAGATTTTGTGTCAAAATGCCCAAGTTGCGAGCAACTGAAAGTAGAACATCAGAAACCATGAGGTATAACTCAAGAGATCAACATTCCTACTTGGAAGTGAAGTGGACAACATGGACTTCATTACAGGATTACCTAATACTCGCAGACAACATGACTCCATTTGGGTGATTATTGACAGAATTACTAACCCTCCACACTTTTTGGCTGTCAAGACTATAGATTCAGCGGAAGACTACACTTAGCTTTACATTAATGAGATATTCAGGTTGCATATGGTTCCTTTGTCGATCATCTCAGATAAAGGTCCTCAGTTTACTTCTCATTTCTGCAAGTCATTTCAGAAAGGTCTTGGTACTCAGGTTAATCTTAGCACAACATTTCATCCACAGACGGATGGTCAGGCAGAGCGTACAATTCAGACCTTATAGGACATGTTGAAAACTTGTGTGATCGACTTCAAGGGTAGTTGGGATGATCACCTTTCTCCTCTAGAGTTCGCTACAATAACAGTTACCATTCCAGTATTCATATGACCCCTTATGAGGCATTATATGGGTGTAGATGCAGATCTCCAGGTTGTTGGTTTGAAGTAGGTGAAGCAGCCTTGATAGGGCTAGATTCAGTTCATTATGCTATGGAAAAAATGCAACTCATTAGAGATAGACTTAAGACAGCCCAGAGTCGCCAGAAGTCCTATGCAGATGTAAAGAGAAGAAACTGCAGTTCTAAGTTGATGATTGGGTTTTCCAGAAAGTGTCACCTATGAAGGGGGTGATGAAATTTGGCAAGCAAGGGAAGCTCAGTCCTAGATATGTAGGCCCTTACAAGATCTTGAAAAGAATTGGTAAAGTGGCTTATGAGTTAGAGTTACGAGTAGAACTAGCAGCAATGCATTCGGTTTTTCACATTTCGCTGTTGAAGAAGTGTGTGGGTGATCCAACATCCATAGTACCTTTATAAATTATGGATGTGAAGGATAGTCTCACTTATGAGGATGTGCCAGTTAAGATTATTGATCGTCAGGTTAGAAGTTTGAGAAACAAAGAAGTTGCTTCAATTAGGGTTTTGTGGAGGAGTCAATATGTAGAGGGAGCTACTTGAGAAGTAGAAGCAGCCACGAAGGCCAAGTATCCTCAGCAGATCAATATAAATTAGTTAGTTTAATGTGCCTAATAAGATTTTCATGGTTTTAGTATAAATTCCTTCATAATTTTAGAACCCTAGCTATGTAGTTTGTTTAGTTAATGAATTACACATGCTAGGTCAGTTTATTCAGTTAAACATGCTCCAGTTATAAATGTTTCATTATCAGTATATTAATGTCGCATATTTAGTTAGCATTTTAGTATTTTGAGTTATCCAGAATTACAGCATTTCAGGGATAAATTGCTAAATTACATAATCAATTGGGAGAAACTTAATACCGAGTGTACTAGGATCAGTCACCCTTAATTCCTAGTACTACGTGCCCTGTAGGTTGTAAGTCCCCTTTGTGGGAAACATTTTAGTGATCACACCAGTCTTGCCTCTATACCTATGGCAGGGTATATTGGGTCCTCTCGATGGGGCGTATACATCGGACTCCATATTTAGCTCATGTGGTTTTATATAGGTTATTAGTAGATCCCACAGTTCAGTCAGATTCTATTGCATTGACCATGCTATTCAATATTCAGTCTAAGCATGTTATAAACTTGGTAATTGCATTCAGTCTAGTTCATGTTGAGTATTTTCAGTATCCTTATCATGTTCAGATTATATCATTTCTTTATGCTTTGTTCAGTTATGTTATTCTTCATCTTTACTCTATCATGCATGCTCAGTACCTTTCAAGTACTGATGCATACTCTGTGCTACATCTTCTCGTGATGTAGGTTCAAGTTCTTAGCTTACAGATCACGTATAGATCGGTTCTCGATCTCCATCTCAACAGCATCAGTGGTGAGTCCTCATTCTTTGAGGACGACATACATGTTTCATTTGCTTTTAGTTTTTAGTTTCAATATTTGCTAGATTTAGTTGGGGCATGTCCTAGCACTTATAGTCAGTTAGAGGCTATATTCAAACATAGTTAGAATCAACTTTAGTATTTGAGTGTGACTTTTCAGTTGTGGTTAAACTCTCATTTATCTTATATTCAGACAGTTTATGGGTATTTGATGTTTGCGTAATCAATGACACAACTTCTAGTACAAGTGTCTATGATTATGCAATATTATAGTAACCCAACCAAGGGTTGGGGTCGTGTCCCAAGGGAGAGGTTTTGAGAATTAATAGAAACATAAAATTTTGTTCTAACGAGTCGTAGCTAAAGACACTAACGATTAAAAACATTTTTAAATTAAAGGGGGACACAAAAGTGTCAAATAACAATGGGGGTTTCGTCACTAGTAATTAAAAACAACAAAAATAGCAAGGAAATCAAGTATGGGGAAAAGTTGTTGGGGTGTGACCACTATACAAGTTGAGATAAATAGTTGAGTACATGCTTTCGATAGAAATTTTGCAAGATAATAGTGACTAGGCTAAGCTTTAGATGGAAATAAGTTCCCTCTCGGGTAACTTACCCCGTTTCAAATACGTTCCTCTCGGACACCCATTTGCCGCATGAAGGCCAGCCTACGCCTTACCCCACTCACTCTCTCGAGCTGAGTGTTAGGATATGGGACTAGGGCTCACCCTCTCGGGCTGAACCTCATGTTGACCCACTCC